>JBBPLX010000041.1:0-74626 GCA_038090015.1 Leccinellum albellum
ACCCCCCATTGACGAACTTCCTCCCTCCAAGTTGTGACATCGATCATATCATCAAACTGAAAGAGTCATTTGTCCCTAAAGTCACCAAGACCGACTCCCTAAATCCGAAAGAACGAGAAGTCTGTTCTGAGTTTATAAGGGAAAATTTAGAGAATGGATGCATCTCTCACTCCCAATCCCCCCAAGCTTCCCTGTTCTTTTTCATTCCAAAGAAAGACAGTTCTCTTCACCCATGTCAAGACTCACTGCAGAAATGAAATCCTAGTGGTAGCTAAAACAGATGTAGTTTATGTTACAATTGGACGTCTGATTATAGAAATGGAAAATCAGACTAAAACCTGAGCTACTTGAGTTGACCTTCTCCGTTTCTTTCCACCAAACGTCTGATTTGGTCTGATTTTCCCACTAGCTACAATCAGAGATAAACAATATCTTGCAACTCACCTTCCCCACAGCTCTTATTATAGGTGAGCTATCCCATCTTGTCTGATCATAATCTGACCTCTACCTTTAGCCGTCTTGAATTTCAGACCTCTGGTTTCTCTTAGGTGCATTCTGTCTTTTTTTTTTCTCTAAGTCCAACCGCCATGACCCTCAAGTTCGAACTCACCCAAGATATCAAATCCCTCGCTGTCAACTATGAAAATTGTGGTCCCTTGTTGAAGGTTAGTCAAGTATTTTATGTTCTGCATGTTATTTTTCTACTAATTTCTCTCCTCAAGCGACTCCAGGTCACTGTCAATGGACACAAACGCCCACTCATCGATTTCGACGACCTGAATGATACTGAGTCCGAGTCGGAGGAGGTATGTGGACATGTAAGTCCATACTTCATTAGGTGTGCATAGATCTAACTACCACCAACAGCCACACAAGAAAGTAAAGGTCGCTTCAAGTGCGCCGGAGCCCGTCCAAAACTTGAAAAGGCACATCACCAATGGAACATCACCCATCATCACGCCCACTCAACGCCCTCAAGCTCCGTGTACTCCACACACTCAGCCCCCCGTATACATACATGTGGCCCAACCAAAGAATTGTGAGAGCTTGGGCCACCATTCATCCGACTGAATTGATAACTGCCGCTACTACCAGTGTGGAAAGGTGTTTTCTCGCATGCGCCTACTGATTACTGCTGTTAGGATTTTTGATTTCGGCAATACTTAATCATGCAGAAATACCTCCAAAAAGCGATCCTGGATCACACGAAGAAGCATCTCTGAATGAACCTGAATATCTCGCCTGTGGTCCTCTATCAAATTCTCCTTGACTACCACCAAACCTGGTATTGATACTGAGTGATCCTCGAAAATGAAAAGAGTTCTATAGGGTGTCATTTATCATGTGAGTCAGATATCATGTTATATGCTTACGTTTTGCTCATTGTTTTCTCTAGCATTTGCGCCGGTAGCTCCTTTGTGAACAAGGAAAGGGTCGTCAAGGAAATTGCCGTGGCTCGGAGTTTGAGGCGGATGAAATGGCTGAGTAGAGCGAGGGTAAGCATTTGCAGTTGGTTGCAGTACTCCCGGATGGTCTGACTGAGCATTGTTGGTAGGTGTAGGGGCTCTGCTGGGGTGCCTCTGGGACGTATACATGATGGATGAGAGGCAACAACGGGTTCGGAAGGCATGTTTTCCTGCCCCGTAGGTGCAGATGCAGGCTAGGAGGTATTTCAGAAGCGTCCGGACTGGGTCCGGGATTTACTGTATTCAGAGTTCTTTTGGACTGTTTTGGAGATATAATCAGATTACATTTGGTGACTGGATCTCTCTTTCACAATGTAAATCAGACCTGTATCTAAGGAAACTTGATTAATTCGACATCCAGCACAACTGGGAACCAGTGTTCGAATTAAGCCTTGAGGAAGAACCTCTTCAGGGCATAACCAAAGCAAAGAAGTTCCCCTTCGGGATTCTGTTTGTACTCATACACAAGGTACTAATCAGGTTATTACCAGATCCCGTCAGGATTTCAGATCTGCAGTGACTACAGATACCTCAATGAACACACCATGAAGAACGCATATCCACTTCCCCACATCCCTGACCTCGTCAATAAACTTAAAACTCCTCCATTTTTATGAAGCTGGACATCTGATGGGGATATAATAACATCCTCATTCGTCCTGAAGACCGATGGAAGGCCACCTTCATCACCCCTGATGGACTCTTCGAATCAAATGTGATGTTCTTCAGTTTTTGCAATGCCCCTGCCACCTTTCAGGCTCTGATGCATCACATTTTTGCTGATTTCATCGCTGAAGGATGGCTCATCATCTACATTGACGACTTCCTCATACACTGTGGGGATGACTTAGAACTTCATTGGTCTTTAGTCCACAAGGTTTTACAGTGTTTCCAGAAACACAAGCTCTATTTGAAACTCAAGAAATGCACCTTTGCTGCCTGTGAAGTCAAGTTCCTTGGACTAGTCATTCGTGAATGGGAGATTTCCATGGATCCCACCAAGCTCTCTGCCATCAAAAACTGGTCCCCCCCTCGCTTCATTAAAGCAGTTTGCTCCTTCCTTGGTTTCTGCAATTTTTATTGAAAATTCATCCTTAACTTCCCTCTGTCGCCCGTCCTCTTATTGACCTCACTAAGAAAGACTTAGTATGGAATTGGTCCCCCGCTTGCGATGCTGCATTCTGTTCCCTCCAATCTGCCTTCCTAGTGCATCCTGTTCTATCTATGCCTGATGTTTCATGTTTCTTCACCATCATGACCGACGCATCTCTCACTGCCTTGGGTGCAGTCCTCATGCAAGCCGATGTTAATGAAGACCTCCACCCCTGTGCCTATCTTTCCCACACCTTCTCTCCTGCTGAATGAAATTATGACATCTATGATCAAGAACTCCTTGCTGTAATCCATGCCTTGGAAGAGTGGTGTCATTACCTACAGGGGACTGGTTGCCCTGTCACCATCCTTACCAATCACAAAAACCTCATCTACTTCCACCAACCTCACAAACTCTCTTGTCACCACACCTGTTGGCAGTTCTTCTTACAAGACTTTGATCTTCATTTCACACATCTTCCCGCGTCCGCTATGGCCCCGGCCGATGCCCTCTCTTGTTGCCATGAAATAGATACCTCTTCCAATCACTCTGATGCTATCCTTCTTCCCGATTCCCTTTTTGTCAATTCACTTGACATTGCCATTTTTGATAAATTAGCTTCTCTGACCACTTTTGATGAAGGCACTTCCCTTTTTCCCCGTTCTTCTTTAACTGATTGGTCCTTTTCTGATTCTAAATTGTATTTCAAAGATCATCTTTATGTTCCCCCTTCTCTTCACCAGGATATCGTTTGCTCCACTCATGAGTCCCCTGTGGGTGGCCATGGTGGTATTTTATGTATTCAAAATCTTCTTTCCCGGGACTATTGGTGGCTCCGCCTTTCTTCCTTCGTTCGCTGTTTTGTCCAGGGCTGTGGCTCTTGCCAGGCCCATAAGGTTAATATCCATCCTTCCACTCCCCCTCTATTGAAGTGCAAGCTATCGAGATGACTAAGAAGGGAAGCTAACAAGCGATAGTTAGCGTATATGCGCAGTAGCAATTTATTGGCCTATGTATGCGCTTGCTGGATTTCGGTAACCAGTGTCTTCACCTTGTTGAGGTACTCGAAGATAAAATAGTAGACTCATGGTGGTGGAGTCGACCAGTTCCAGTAGGCTTACAGTGCGATGCACCACTTCTCTGATAGTTGGATTTTGGCTCAGAAAATTGTTTTCAAGCAAATCTGACTGCACTTTTGGATGGAAACCCACCAAAATATAGCGATTTATACAATCTTTTGTTTTTTTCCCACGGTGTTTCATTTTTTGGGGGGATGGGACCCAGTTTTGTCAGTGTGCGGGACTCTGAAAGTGACATGTCAAACTTACTTGACATCAGGATCAAATGAAAAACACAAATTGCTTGACCCAAACCCACCCATGTCTTTGCCAATGCCCTCCAAACACAGTGGGAAAGCACATACAGCATACAAACGTGACGCTGCAAAACGTGGGATAACCCTCCTGCACTATTGGCACCCAGAGCTGATGCTCCTCATTGATCCCACATACATAAGCACCAACTCAGAGAATTCAGGATCTGAATCTAATGCCTTGATGGTTCACGCGAATATATGATCAGTCAGGGCTTCCGAGTCTGAGTCCGAGTTGACAAGGGAAGAAATTGTGAGTGCTGGGACAAAGTAGTAGCCCATTCAAAATTATTGATATTTCTGTAATTGTGTGCACAGGCCAAGGATAAAAGCGGCAATGTGAGAATGCTGACCTCATTCCTGATGCCAGTGGGCCAGTGGCCCATCAAAAATCTCGAGGACCACAGAATGGTGCAATCAGAAAGGGGTGACAAAGAAGGTGCAGGCAAAGAACATGCAGCGGCGCATTGTGTCAATCTTCCTGGTGTGTTAATTATGTATTCCAAGCTTTGTTTTAGTCATTAAACATCCATTACCATTACAGGTAATTCCTTCGAAATTGGAGCAACTAACACTTCCCATCGAAGGATTCCCACTTACATTGTTATGGATATCAATATTCTGTGTTGAATAGTTGCAAAGAGTCTTAAGTGCTGGCAGGTGGGGGAGCTACATGGGTATAATATACCATATATAGGCATACCCTATTCGGAGATATTACATAATAGGGTCTGTTTCACTTTTCCATGGTCAAAAAAATCTGACCTCATCTGATTGACTTGGAAAGCACACCAGTGGTAGTCCTATGACATCTAACTACATTCCAGGTGTTATTCAGCCACTCTGTTGTGTTAGAAAAATGTAGTTTAAGTTTTTGTGTTTTTGTTTGTTTCCTGCCAAATGAATTACTGTGATGTGATGCGTCACACTGTACTAGTGCAGAGGACTTAGCAAAGACCTTAGAAGATCAAGACTGGGGAGTCTTGACTTTATCTGGTGCTATATTATATATACTACTGTACATGTGCACGGACCATGCCTTTAGGGCAGGTCTTGCCTATATCTAGACTAGCTAGGGTTATGCAATAAGTAAAGCCATAAGGCAACAACGTGGTGTGGCAGAATGGAAGATGCCAGGGACCATGAGAATGGAATGGAAGATCTGCCTGTTAGTAACCACAAGGTGTGGCAGATCTATAGATATATGAACAATCAATCGAGATACAATCTATGAAGATACAAGATCCGATATTGGAGTGATAAAAGACTGAGGGGATTGGGAAATCCACGAGCAGCTATAAAAGTGTCAATAGATACAAACAATGAATAAATAATAGATCACATGAGTGTTAGAGTGCTAACCATGGATGACTAATACAGTCACATGACCTGATAAGATACTCATCAATATATCGGTTAAGAGGAATGTCCCATAGACGGTAGGGATCGACAAGAGGAGGGAGTCACAACACAGTTCATAACATCTATCCCCTCTCTCATCCTCCACCACTTGTCCCTTTCAATAGATCTTCATGGATCTTATCACTGATTTGCCTCCCTTCTCCGCCGCCGCCTTTGACTCCTCTGTTCTGGTCATGGTCAACCATGGCCTTATGAAGGGGGTGATTCTACTCCCTTGCAATAAGACCACCTCCACTGCTGACATTGCTATCCTTTTTTTGAAACATATCTTTCCCAGATTCGGCTTTCACAACCGATGTATCTCTGATCGCGGTCCCAATTTCACCTCCTTTGCTCGAGAACTCGCCTGTCTCCTTCAATACGATCTTGCCCTATCCTCTGCCTACCATCCCTGGACTGATGGCGAGACTGAAGGAGTTAACCAAGAACTTGAGACATATCTTCGAATCTTCTGTGAAGGAAAGACTGATATTTGGATGGACCTCCTCCCTATGGCAGAATTCTGTTACAACTCCTCCATCCACTCCATCACCAGATGCACTCCTTTCTCCCTTATCCTGGGATATGAACCCTGAGCTTATCCTCCAATCAGAAAGACTCTGATCTCCAATCTAGAAGAATGATTATCTCTCTTATCTGAAGCACAGACAGAAGCTTTAGAAGCACACCACAAGGCGCAACGCCTCATGAAGGAACATGTTTCTTCTCAATTCGTGCTCTGGAAAGTTGGAGATAAGATTTGGCTAGATAACAAAAATCTTCATCTCCGCTACTCCTCTCACAAACTTGCCCCTCGCTGAGAAGGCCCCTTTGAGATCACTCAGGTACTACCTCCCATCGCCTACAAACTCCGACTTCCCTCCATATGGCGTATTCACGACATGTTCCATGCATCTCGCTTATCCTCCTATCAGAAGACTACCGAACACGGCCCAAACTTCCTATCTCCACCCCCTGACGAGATAGAAGGCGAAGAAGAATACGAAGTTTCGGAGATTCTCTCTTACTGAGGAACACGAGGATGCCACCAATACCTCATGGCCTGGAAAGGATGGCCCTTGTCAGAGAACACCTGGGAACCCAAAAGGAATCTCTCCCACGCCACTTCTATCCTCTCTGCTTATAAACAACGAAATCCCCTCCACTTCTCCCCCTAGAGTTTCTTATGCCTTCCGCCACCTCTCGAATTGTTTTCTGCGAACCCTCTGAATCCCCTTCATCTCCTCTGTTTGATCACGTAGTCCCCAACCTCCTTGACACTCCCATTCGTAACATCTTGTTTGCCAATGTTCTTGAATCCCCTTCTCTTTTGGCTTCTGTTGAACAAGCAGTTTTTACTGCTTCTCCTTCTCAACACTTTTCTACTCCTTTGTATAACAGTATTCAAATTTACCTCACCTACGCTCATCTTAATCTTTTCATCTCTATGGACCATTCTTCTTCTCCAAACCTTCGATCTTCTATAAATGACATCCTTCATGACCTTCATTACTGATGTTTTGACATTCTTCTTCACTCCCATTTCTCCGATGCGATTGCTCTTGCTGATGAACTCTGGCATATCATTTGTCCTCTCTGGGAAGGGATGCTTGAATCCCAACATGATGCTTACCTTGAGACCTTTGCTCACTACCAGAATCCCTTTCGGAACAGGCGCTCTACCACTATCCCAGTGAGACCCTTCACTGGTAGACATGCCACACCAGCCATCTCCCTCACTCTCCGAATTCTGGACTCTTCTCAGAGCAGCCCTTCCTCATCTCCAACCTCTTCGCATCATGTCCACTCACCTGGTCTTCCAGAATACCCTTCCCTCTCCCGCTCCTGACAACAATGCTGAACCTCCATCATTGGCACCCCCTATCCCATGTCAGCTGAATGAACCCCCTCTTCAGACCCTATCCCCATCCCTGTCCCCTCTTCTCCTTCCATCTCTTGTCCCCTGCCGTGCCTTATCCCCATCCATGTTCGGAATGAACTTGGAAATAACCCTCTTACCGAGCAGACCTCGGGACCTCCTTGCCTGGTTTGTACCAGCCCAGATCACTCTTTCTCTGAATGCTCCTACTATCATTGCGACTTATGCTGACAACATGGACACTCAATCTGTTGCTGTCCATGTATCCTTGTATGTTGACTCTGTAATGCTGCCAAGCATTTTATTGAGAACTGCTCATTTGCTGGTCAATCTCCTGCCCCTTCAGACGACAACATGGATAATACTATTGAATGCAACTTGGGAGGAGATTTGACTTAATTTAATCATGGACTCAGGATGTCCACCATATAAACGGGGTAATGTTATGATACAGGCTGAGCCTGAGGGAATCCCTTTGGTGGAGATGTCTTATGTTCTTCGTCACATTCGTTTTTTGGTACACTTAATTGGGAAGGATGCTTTTGTTATTGACAACCCTTTGTAATACTTCTTTTGTTTTCTCTATTGTTCCTTTCCTTTTCTGTCTCTCTCCGTCCCAGTATTACACGTCCTTCTTCCTTTTATGTCTCCCTTTCTTTCACTACTATGAACACAGCCTGGTCTGTGCACTCTACCTTATGATATAAATATCCCTCATAGTATGATGGTGTTTCCTAGCTAGTTCTGTGCAATTGTAGCATTCTAGTTCCATCTGCCTCCGCTTGCGAGCGAGACCTTCTCCAAGTCCTCCAAAGGCTTTGCCATTAGCCTTCAACTTGAAACCCTTGGAACGTCTTGATGTGACTCTTCATGAGATCCTTGACGTTGCCTTGTGGCATATACCTTGTGAGCCCCAACGACATCTAGGAAAGACTATCATACAGGTATAGTCAAGAAGGCTGCCATTTGCAGTATAGGAGAATGCTCCCGTGTAACATTAACCAAGAACTCGAGACATACCTTCACATCTTCTGTGATGGAAAGACTGACATTTGAGCCGATCTACTCTCCATGGCAGAATTCTGTCACTACTCCTCCATCCACTTTGTCACCAGACGTACTCCTTTCTCCTTTATTCTGGGTTATGAACCACATGCCTATCCCCCTATCGGAAAAACTGCCCTTTCTAATCTAGAAGAACGTTTATCCCTCTTATCCAAAGCACGAAAGGAAGCTTTAGAAGCACACCACAAGGTGCAACACCTCATGAAGGAACACGTTTCCTCCCAATTCGTGCCCTGGAAAGTGGGAGACTTTAGAAGTATGACCTTCTAAGGTGCAATCACCAAGGGTAACCAACAATGAGTAATGGGAAGTATATCTCTAGTAGAAGACTTACTAGGGAAGTGAGCCTGAGAGATTGAGGGATAAGCGAGCTTAATCTGATCTGATAAAATAGATAAAACCACTTAATATTACTGAGCAGTGATAGACTGCTTTTATACTGATAACACTGTATGTACTTGTGTACATATAGAATGTTCCATAGAATGATTACTAAGTAGTTTATGGAACATTAGTAAGTGTATCAGTCATCCGCAGTAAAGGCTATGCTTTAACTAGCGAATGGCATATGTATCTCTTATCTAAACCAATCAGAGAGATGATAAGAATAGAATAAAAGATAAGAAGAAGTTCATAGAATGTTCTATCAAGAAACATTTAGAACATTCTATTAAAGATCATGTGACATGGTCTATGAAGACACATGACATGGTCTAGAAGCAGTGGCTGTGAAACAGAGTCCAAAAGTCACCATTTCAACACTCCTCCTCATTGATCTGATTGAGTTCCTAGAGAAGGATAATTAATCATTCTCAAATGTAATACTCCTCTTCGAAATGCATTGAAGGAGACATTCTTCATAAAGATGTCTGCGAACTGATCAGCTGTGGGAACATAGAAGAGTTCGACCTGTTTCAGCTCCTGAACAGCTTCTTGAATATAATGATATTGTAAGGAAATGTGTTTGACACATCCTTCTTGAGCGGGATTAGAAGCAAGAAACATAGCTCCTTGATTATCGCAATTAAGTGGTAACGGATGCTTAATCTCATGACCAATCTCATAAAATAAATTATGGATCCAAGCTAATTGTTTAGCAGTATCAGTCATGGCAATATACTCGGCTTCGGTAGAAGATAAGGCAATCATGGCTTGGCATCTTGATAACCATGAAATGATAGCGTCTGCAAGGAAAATGCAATAACCAGTTGTAGATTTCCTTTTCTCTAAATCTCCTGCCCAGTCGGTATCACAATATGTGGTAAAACCATTATTCTCTACAAGTCCATTATACAGGATGCAGGTATCCTTGGTATAGGCAAGGTATCAAATGATGTAAAGTGCTCAATTAAGATGATCCTCAGAAGGGTTAGCTGAAAACTGTGATAATTTAATCACGGAATATGCAAGGTCAGGTTGTGTTCCAAGCATGATGTAAAGAAGAGAACCAATAACAGATTGATAACAAGATCTCCATTTGGAATCTTCCTTCCCTGTATTAGGACTCGGGTTATATCCAGAAGGTAAAGGGGTTCACGCAAATTTAGCATTCTCGAGATTAAATTGTGAAATGACTTTCTTGGCATATACAATTTGGTCTAATCAGAGAGTTTGTTTCTTCTGATTGCGAATGATACGCATACCGAGATATTGAGTAGCGTCTCCTAAGATTCTAGATTCCCAAACAGATGTAAACTGTTTGATATGCTCGAGGAGCAAGCATTTGTTACTACCAAGAAAAAGGGCATCGTCAATGTAAACCACGAAAACAATTGTATCTTTCCCAATGTACTTGATGTAAACGCCTGGATCGGATTCGATCCATTTGAAACCCATTTTCTCAAGCGACTTATGAAGTGCTTGGTTCCATTTAAGGGCTGCTTGTTTCAGTCCATATATGGACTTGATAAGACGACAAACTTTGTCTTCTTTTCCTTTTATGATGAAACCTTCTGGTTGAGTCATGTAGAGCTCCTCATGATTGTCTAACTCTCCAAAGAGGAATGCTGTTTTGATGTCAAGGGCCATGATCTCCCAGTCTTCTAGCATAGCCAGAGCAAGTAGTAATCTCACAGTCTCAAAGTGAGCAACTGGAGAAAAAGTTTCTTCAAAATCTATTCCAAAGATCTGTGTGAATCCTTTTGCAACAAAATGAGCTTTAGTACGACTGTCGCTCTTTTGTGCATATACCCATCTTCCCATGATGGGTTTCTGACCTGATGGGAGATCCACTAATTTCCAAACATTTCGGTCTTTGAGAGACTTGATCTCTTCTTCCATTGCAATATGCCATTTTCTCTGTTCATCTATCAGTAATTTCTTTATGTCTCGATAGTGAACAGGTATACCAACAGATAATACTGCTGACACAAGATGGACTTGTATTCATTTGTTTGAAAAAGTTTGTGGCATTTGCTCAGTAATCTTCATATCCTGTAGATTAGGATCATGATAAAGATCTTTGAAATCCTGAAGATTAGTCGGAGATTGCATTTCCGTATCATCAGAATGTTCAACAGAACGATTCTCCTCCTGAATAGAAGCAATAGGATGGTTTCATAATTGATTCCATTCTATCTCCACAGGTGTATAATCTCTGTAAGCATTATCGGGTAAAGTGCGTCACTGTGGGATATGATTTGAAGTTCGAATTTGACTCCAAATAGCTTCCATGTCTCGAGTGGGTCCATGCTGATGTGGTAAGGCACAGAACTCAGGAATTGTCATTTCCGACGTTCTTCTTGGAGCTAACCTGGGTCTAGAAGGCTCTAATTGTTATGATTCGGGTCGAGCCCGAAGGTATCCCTTCAGTGGAGATGTCCTACACTTTACGTCGCATTCGTTTTTCTGTTCATTTGGTAGGGGAAGGTGCTTTCATCATCGACGATCCTTTATAATACTTCGATTGTGTTCTCTAAAATTCTTTTCCTTCTTCTCTCTTCTCTACTGTTGTATTATGCGTCTCTTTATCCTCCTCTTTTGTCTCCCTCTGACTTTGTCTTACGCGTCCCTTTTCCCTCTTATGCCTTCCTTCCCTTCACTACTACGAACACAGCATGGTCTGTGCACCCTATCTCTCGATATAAATACCCCTCATAGTACGATGGTGTCCCTTAGCTAGTTCTACGCAATTGTAGCGTTCTAGTTCCATCTGCCTCCGCTTGCGAGCGAGACCTTCTCCGAGTCCTCCAAAGGCGTTGCCATTCGCCTTCAACTTGAAACCCTTGGAACATCTTGACGTGACTCTTCGTGAGATCCTCGATGTTGCCCTGTGGTGTATACCTCGTGATTCCCTGCGACGTCCATGGTTGACTATCGCTGCGGCTAAAGTCAAGAAGACTCTGTAGTGGAGCCTGAACGCTCCAGCGTAACACTAATGCTCTAGATTGATCTATAGGTGTTGTCTCATCGTGAACGTCCAGTGTTTCATGTGGGAATTGTGGCAATTTTGAACCACTTTGATTTATATCATCTATCTGACGTCTCTTATGATGATGACAATGATCGGGTGTAGTATGGAAATGCATGTCCACATCCATACGAGCAAAAGGAATGGCTGGTTCATTAGGGAACTGATCCTTCTTAATGCCTTCATATCGAACCAAAGTTCGATCAGAAGAAGGTCTTCTTCCTCTAGGGGATTCCCGAAGGAGTAAAGGAGGTGATAGACCAGGTTGTTCCAAAACAGGTGGAGATCGAGATGGAGTGTGTCCTAAATCTAAAGAACCATGCTCAAATGGGAATGGTTGTGATGATGAAGGTGGTATTGATGGAGAATCGGGATAGTGTGGATTTGGATGAGGAACATATGGAAAGGAGATAATCTGATCAGGATAAGTCTGATGCATAGGTTCCGAAGGTGGTCCAGGTGGAGCAGATAGATCCTCTTCTTCAATCAGAGGTTCGATATGAGAAGATGAAATAGAGGAAAGCTCGTCTATAGGCTTAACCTTCTTTGAACAATAAGGGAATACTTCTTCCATAAATATGGCAGTAGATGAGATAAAGACTCTCCTCCTGGTGGGACACCAAAATTGGTAGCCCTTAGTACCTGTTTCATATCCAATAAAGACCATTTCCTCGGCTTTCAGAGCTAACTTGTTGTGGCACTGATCTTTAGGTATGAAGATGTAAGCCTTGCATCCAAAGACTTGGCAATAAGATAAATCCAGTACTGTTCCCAAGAATATCTCACAAGGGGTTTTCCACTTGTGGTGTCTCATTGGTTGACAATTATAGAGATGCAATGCCATTTCTGCTGCGTCCTGCCAGAAAGAAAGTGGCAGACATGCGGCTAATCGAATCGACTGAGCCTTTTCCATGAGGGTTCTATTGAACCGTTCTGCTCTCCCATTCTGTTGGGGCAAGTGCGGAATGGAATACTGGCATGAGATACCTTTGGATGAGAAGAACTGTAAAAGCTCTTGGCCAAGATATTCCCCCCACAGTCCGAACAGACAGAGGTAAGAGAGAGACCAGTAACGTTCTCAGCGTACAGAACCAAATCACGGAAACATGAAGCAGTGTCACTTTTCCTGCGCAAAAAGGCAAGGAAGGCAAAGGCAAAACAATCATCAATAAGAGTTAAAACCCAGTGAGCGTGTGAACGTGACTCAGTAGGCAACTCAATAAGATCTGTGTGCATAAGGGCAAGAATCCGAGTAGCACATTTGTCAGAAGGACCAAGAGTCCGTTCATGGAATTTGCCAAGTAAACAACTGTGACAAGGAGGTGAAGGTCCAGAAAAAGATAGATTAGGAACACCAGAAGTAACGGAGGAAAGATGTTGTAAGGCGTTATCCGAAGGATGACCCAAACAAGCATGCCATAAGGAGGTGGAAGAAACATCCGACAGGGTGTGAACATCTCCAGATGGAACGATCAGATCCAACCGGAACCAATGGAGAATATCGCCAGGTGATGAGGCAGAAGCCTGGATCACAAGATGACCCTGTTTGTCAAAGATATCAGTTGTCTGACCAATCTGTATTGTGTAACCCTGCAATGCAAGTTGATTCGTTGATAAGAGGCAATAGGAGGCATCGGGTGAATGCCAAACACCATCGAGAACAATAGGATCAGAGCCAGTGCGAGGACATAATAAGACAGTCCCAGGACCAATCATCTTAATGGTATTACCATCAGCAATATGAGCATACTTGCAGGAATCACCAAGGACTGCAAAATCTGAGGAATAAGGCGTTAGATGATCTGAACAACCGGAATCAACAAGCCAATGATCCTGTAAGAAGTCAGAAGATTTCGTAGATCCGTGTTTCACCACCATATAGCACCAAGAAGAGTAGTCGTCATTATCATATGAACTACAGTCATAGTCTCCATAATTGTCCGGATCAGGTATGTAATCTCTGTCTGTGACTCTATCTCTGGAATCTAACCCCTCTTTCTAGGTACCATCCACATTCCATTGCGTATCTCCATGATAATGGGTAACTACCTCCTTTCCTTTCCCCTTGTGATTACACTGGTGATTATGCAAGCGTATATCCGCCTGTTATCTCTCATAAGGATTGATCCTTAGAGGAGGGGAGAAAGAGGAGGTGGACAGACTAGCAGATTGTGCAATGGAGAAACCATGCATCTTCAGACAATCAGTATCTGAGAAACCTTGAGAGGAGGAAGGAACTACCTGCTCGTCCTCAGTTGTAGACCAACCAGCAACTGCAATCATCGAGCTGGTATCCTCTTCATCCTCGCAAGTAACCATGTACTTGTCCTGAAACTCGTCCATAGGGACAGAAACTTCTGTGGAAGCGAAATGGTCATCATTTGTGTGGGGAAGATCAATGATCATACTAGATTCTTCCTTGATGGTCGCCATATTGGCGAAAGGTCCATTGGCAATGGCGGCATTAGCGCGCCCCTTTTCCTTCTTACAATCCTGCCAGTTCCGATAGTTGTTGGAATTATGTTTACTGTGTCTAGTGGCACGACCATGACCACGACCACGACTGCCATAGAAGCCACCTGAAGTCGCATTTTGAAACTTCTGGCCGGTTTGGCCAAAGAAAGAACCCTGGGCATGACTCTGAGGTCCAGACCAAGCGGTCTGAGGACCAGTGCCACGGTGAAGGGCAGAAGTGTGATTCGCCTGAGGAGTAGGCTAAGCGGGGCCAGCAGAGATGCGGTTAGAAAGTGACTTGGATGTGAGTCCAGAGTGCATGGTGTTAGTCTCATTGGTGATGCGAGGGAGCATATTGTCAATGGTAAAATCAGCAGAGGCGATGGTTTGAATGATGTTTGAGATCATTCCGTCATAAGAGGAGGGAAGGTGTGAGAGAAGAATCATCGCCTGTAACCTGTTTTGGGATATCAAGGCCCACAGCAGTTAATTGTGTAAACGAGGCGGAAATAGTAGATAAGCTGGTGGAAACACTATGAGAATCAACTTTAGTGCGCAGTACATCTTGGAATAGTAGGAACTGTCCAGGAATGCCCTTTTTGCCAAAGAGGGCTAGCATCGAATCCCATAAGGTTTTGGCAAGGGAGACGGGAGGTGTGGCATGTTCCCAGATGACTTGAGCTTGAAGTTCAATAGACAATGTGGTGGATAAGAAGCCAAGAACTTTCATATCTATGGCTTTCCATGTGGTTTGCTCGGGAACAGTCCTGGCAGTAGGGAACAATGCAGTCCTGGAAACTAATCCCCATCTGGCTAACATATGTAGTGGACCATGAAGAGTGAGTGACCATCCATGATAATTTGAGGCTCCAACGAGAACTCGGGCAAGGGTTTCTTTAGATGAAAGGAAGTCTGTGGGGAGAGCGGTAGCCATATCTGGATTTATGAAACAAGATCTAGAAAAGAAGCAAGATTGATTCAGTGATGGGATAAGCAAATATGTCAGCAAAGATGAAAAGATCCCATAGCTCCACATGCTCTTCAGACGCTTGATAATCCCAGTCTAAGTCCAATGAAACATCAGATAACTCCATAAGGGGTGATAGAACCTCAGAAGCAGTGGGAGAATAGCATGCTTCTTTGTCCTGTGCCTCTCATAATAGATAATCCCATAAAGGGGATATTGGTCTCCGATCTCCGGGTAAATCTTCTTCTTCATCTCATGCAACTTGGTGCCAATATCTCTCTGTACATTCTTTCCAGTGTTTATAGCATCTCTCTAGCCAATTTTCCCTTCGTAAAGTCCTTTTGTTTCGCTTTAGAAACCAATAATCTATTTGTCATTCCTTTAGATCCTCCCTGATAGAATCGGGGGTATTCATTACATTGTAATAGTTAGGAACTGACGTGTCTCCATATCATAAACATTGTGCCATCACTACTCCATTAGGAATAGGATTAGAAGCACAGACTTCTTCAAATATATCAAAGTTTAGGAATGGGAAATAGTGCAGATTGGGTTTTAAAGGGAACTTGTCATCTTGAACCGGTGAGAGATTTGGAAAAAAGGATTTTGAGTGAGGGAAATATGGTACAGAGAATACCCATAAGTTATCATACATCTCTTGATATGTGGTAAAGAGGTAAGGGGACTTATGGTCCCAGTGCTGCTTTAGGCATTGCTGTCTTTCGCCTACATATAGGCCACTCTCAGGGAGCAATGGCCACACCTGAGGTAATAGTTTGCTTCTGACGAAGTTGCCATAAGTGAGCAACCACTTCCCCTCTGGAACATCCAGGGAGTCCTGAGAGCTCTCCGAGACCTGAGAAGTCATGTTGAATGATGCTGGAAACAAAAGACTTGGAGTTAAGCTCTGAATCGACCCAATGATCTGGATCTGTATGAAAAGTATATAAAGATGATAAGTACCAGTCCACAGTTAAAGGGTCAGAAAGGAAAGTTTTGTGAATAATCTCCCAGGGATTGTCCCAATAGAACTTCTGTCTCTGCACTAAATTGAACTCCCAATTCCACTCCTGTCTCGACAGCACATAATCCGTTACCCTCAGAAAGACCCAGTTGGTGTTGTGATAAACATAGCGTTCATTGTACTCAAGGGTGCCGAATGGATGGTCAGCATTGGAAAGGACCTCGAATCTGCCCAAATGGTTGATGGACTCGGCAAGGATGGGGTCATCGTAGGAGGAAGTGGGGAAGGTGTAACCAGCGGACTCTACCATGCTAAATACAGACTCTCCAAGATAGGCATGAGTGTCTCTGGAAAGGACGAATATGTCAGGAACTTTCCAGGGGGCTTCTTTGATGGAAGCAATCTCAGGAGGGAAAAATGAAACCGGAACAGCTAGGTGATTCTCTAATCTCCCCGTGCAGTGGGTCTGATGCAACCAAGAAACCTTGACCTGCGGACCAGCAATGTGGTGGTGGATGTTAGTCAAGGCAGGTTGTACTGAAGTGTACTCCATCAATCCTGTATTCCCTTCAAACCGAATCATAGAGAAGGGACCCTGAAGGATCACCGACAGGTTGAATGGGTGCACTGGCACTTCCTTGGGAATGGGGAGAGTGAGGTGAAGGTTTGATTGCATTTTGGAAAGCGAGGTCTGGGTTTGGGCCAGAGGAGTAGGCTGGTAGTGATTCTGGTAGAACTGGAGATCATGGAAAAGGTGAAGGAAGACGCAGAGAGGGAGAACCTCTATTTGAGGGCTCGGCATTGCTAAGTGCAGGTGCCAGTGATATCGGACGAGGTTCAACAGTAACTCCGATGACGTTTCGAATTACTTCCGGTAGAACGGTATCTAATAAGGACAACTCTGCTCTAGTGACTTTGGCTTCTGTAAGAGGAGGCCGAGAAAGGATAATGGAAGACGAGGATGATTGTTTGGAGATCCACTGTCTGGTACTTCTCACAACAGGAGGTGTGGGAACTCGATTATATAATCTCCAAGCATGTCGTGTAGGTCTCCAATTATTTGATTGGATAACCTCACTGGTATAGACAAAGGTTGGAAATACAAAGCTACAACGTGGGCAAGTGTCTCGGGATCTGCCTGGACGATGGCAACAAGGGCAGCTAAGGAAGAGATCACTGTCCTCGGCACCAATGTAGGGAATCGGAGGTCGTCTGGATAAATGAGTGTACCAGGGTATAACAGGGCTAGAACTGCCTCTGCTACGAGCAGTTTGTCTATGCTGATGGTCACTCTCACTGGACTAGAAAGTATGTGTGCCAGCGTGGTTGATTGGTGGAGGAGGCCGAAAGGGTTGACATGGGATGTGTCGAAGTGAAGAAGTGGGTGGAGGAATGGTGGGGGTATTGACAAAAGAAGGGTTACGAGATTGGCGCCTACCAGATGGAGTGTAATACTCTTGTGTTGGTCTTTGAGACCACTGCAAAGGACAAGACTCGTCAGCAACATAGTAACGGTAAGATTGGTGACCTCTCCAAACAGGAGGAACAGAACCCAACTCCATCCTAGCAAGACGACGCTCAATGACTTGAAGCTCATTACGCGTGATGGGATGACCAGACATCGCAGCGGAGGTTAATCGCTGATAACATTATTCGACAATAAGGTCAAAGTATCAAGGCAGGGCTCATAACCTTTAGAAGTATGACCTTCTAAGGTGCAAAGGCCAAGGGTAACCAACAATAAGTAATGGGAAGTATATCTCTAGTAGAAGACTTACTAGGGAAGCGAGCTTGAGAGATTGAGGGATAAGCGAGCTTAATCTGATCTGATAAGATAGATAAAACCACTTAATATTACTGAGCAGTGATAGACTGCTTTTATACTGATAATACTGTATGTACTTGTGTACATATAGAATGTTCCATAGAATGATTACTAAGTAGTTTATGGAACATTAGTAAGTATATCAGTCATCCGCAGTAAAGGCTATGCTTTAACTAGTGAATGGCATATGTATCTCTTATCTAAACCAATCAGAGAGATGATAAGAATAGAATAAAAGATAAAAAGAAGTTCATAGAATGTTCTATCAAGAAACATCTAGAATGTTCTACTAAAGATCATGTGACATGGTTTATGAAGACACATGACATGGTCTAGAAGCGGTGGCTGTGAAACAGAGTCCGAAAGTCACTGTTTCAACAAAGACAAGGTCTGGCTAGACAACAAAAATCTTCATCTCCGTTACCCCTCTTGTAAACTCACTCCTTGCTGAGAAGGCCCATTTGAAATCTCTCAGGTACTATCTCCCATCGCTTACAAACTCCAACTCCCTCCCATGTGGCATATCCACGATATGTTCCATGCTTCTCACTTATCTTCCTATCGGGAAACCACTGAACATGGTCCGAATTTCCTATCTCCACTCCCTGAGGAGATAGAAGGTGAAGAAGAATATGAAGTCTCGGAAATTCTCTTACACCGAGGAACATGAGGACACTGCCAAACCTCGTGGCCTGGAAAGGATGGCCTTCATCAGAAAACACCTGGGAGCCCAAAAGGAACCTCTTCCACGCCTCAGCTCTTCTCTCTGCTTATAAGGAACAGAACCCTCTCCACTTTTCTTAAACCACCAATGCCTCCTGCCTCCTCTCGAATAGTTTTCCAAGAACCCTCCGAGTCTCTTTCTTCCCCTTCATTTGATCATGTTGTCCCCAACCTTCTTGACACTCCTATTCGAAACATTCTATTTGCTAATGTCCTCGAGTCTCCTTCTCTTTTGGCTGCTGTTGAACAGGCAGTTTTTGCCACTTCTTCTTCTCAACATTTTTCTACTCCTTTGTATAACAGCATTCGAATCTATCTCACCTATGCTCATCTCAATCTTTTCATCTCTATGGACCATTCTTCTTCTCCAAACCTTCAATCTTCCATAAATGATATCCTCCATGACCTTCGTTACCAATGTTTTGACATTCTTCTTCACTCTCATTTCTCTGATGCTATCGCTCTTCTTCCTGCCAATGAACTTTGGCATATTCTTTGCCCTTTGTGGGAAGGGATGCTTGAATCCCAACATGATGCCTACCTTGAGATGTTTGCTTACTACCAGAATCCCTTTCAGAATGGGCACCCTTCCGCTATCCCCGCAAGACCTTTCATCGGTAGGCGCACCACACCAGCCATCTCCCTTGCTCCCCGAATTCTGGACTCTCCTCAGAGCAGCCCTTCCTTGTCTCCAATGTCTTCACATCATGTCCACTCACCTGGTCCTCCAGGATACCCTTCCCTCTCCCACTCCCAACGACAATGCTGAACCTCCATCATTGGCACCCCCTATCCCATTTCTACTGAACGAACCGCCTCTCCAGACCCCATCCCTGTCCCCGTCCCTTCCTTGCCACCCATTCCCCGTCCCCCGCCATGTCCTATCCCCATCCATGTTCAGAATGAACTTGGAAATAACCCTCTTACCGAACAGACCCTGGGACCTCCTTGCCCGGTTTATACCAGCCCAGATCACCCTTTCTCTGAATGCTCCTACTATCATTGCGACCTATGCCAACAATGTGGACACCCAATCTGCTGCTGTCCGTGTATCCTCATATGCCAACTCTGTAACACTGCCAAGCACTTCCTCGAGAACTGCCCATTTGCTGGTCAATCTTCTCCCCCTTCGGACAATGACATGGATAATACCATTGAACACAACATGGGAGGAGATTTGACTTAATTTAATTGTGGACTCAGGGCATCCACCATACGAATGGGGTAATGTTATGATTCAGGTTGAACTTGAAGCTCGGTGGAAATGTCTTACGTTTTGCATCATATCCGGTTTTCTGTTCATCTCATAGGAGAAGATGCCTTTGTCATCAATGACCCTTTGTAATACTTCGTTGTTCTTCGGGGTTGTTCCTTTCCCCTTTTGCTTCCCTTTGTTCCTGTAGTATGCATCCTTTCTCCCTTCTCTTTTGTCCTTCTCTGTCTTTGTATTACGTGTCCCTTTTCCTTTTATGCCTTTGTCTCCCTCACTACTACGAACACAGCATGGTCTGTGCATCATATGTATCTTATGGTATAAATACCCCTTGTAGTACAATGGTGTTCCCTAGCTAGTTCTGCGCAATTGTAGCATTCTAGTTCCATCTGCCTCTGCTTGTGAGCGAGACTTTCTCCAAGTCCTCCAAAGGCTTTGCCATTAGCCTTCAACTTGAAACCCTCAGAATGTCTTGACGTGACTCTTCGTGAGATCCTCGATGTTGCCTTGTGGCATATACCTTATGAGCCCCAATGATATCTGTAGAAGAGACTATTGTATGGGTATAGTCAAGAAGGCTGCCATTTGCAGTACAGGAGAATGCTCACACGTAACAAATTCTTATTACTACTAGAAGTGATTTCAAGATAAATTATGAGCTCTGATTTGGGTTGGAGCTTACCACCTTGAGTTTCAGCCAGAATGTGCACATATGCCAGTGCATCACAGCTAAAAATCCAGAGATGAGAAATAGAAGGTTTCTCTTCCTTGAGGAGTTCATAGGAAGTTTTTTACCTGATCCAGACCATTAGAGTTTAGTTGTAAATATAAGAGGTGTGCTCTAATGCAAACTCCCATGTGTTGGGGAGTTGAGAGGCATGTAACCTCATTGCCTGTATTGTATTGGACAGAGTCTGGATAAGTTGTTCTGCTTTCCCATTCTGCTGGTGAGCATATGAGGCAGATTGGTATATGTAGCTTTCATTGTCCTTTGAGTAGTCAATGAATGCCTTAGAGATGAATTCTCCACTGGCATCAGACATCTAACTCTTGATATGGGCATCATACTAATTTCAGACATAGGAGAAGAAGTGTTTGACCACTTTAATGGTCTGGTCCTTCAACCAAATGGGGTTTACCCAAGCTATGAAGGTGTAATCATCCAGGAACACAACAGCATATTTGTATCAATGGTGTGATTTCATCTTATTTGATTTGAGATCAGCACAGATTAGCTCAAACAGCATAGTAGCATGTGTTTCATTATGAGGAAATGGACAGTTCAGTTGTTTACCAAGTTTGCATCCTAGGCAAATGGGAATTTGAGAGGGTATGTCAAACTCAGGAAAGTCTTTGGTGTGCTTCCTGGCCACTTTGAGAACATCTCAGGAGGGATGGCCTAATCTCCAGTGCATGGTGTCATAGTCTACAGAACTCATTGTAATATTGTTATTCTAGGCTTTAATAATTAGTGCATAAAGCCATACATAGTGTCTCTGTGTGTGTGAAAGAAAAGTATGATTTTCTGTGAATAGTGGTCAAAGAACTTAATTAGTTCATTTAATGTTTTCAGAGTTAGACAGTTGTCTTCCTATAGTAATGTCCCCATGGATATAAGTTTAACTTGACATGTTGGCATGTAAATGACTGGCAAAAGGCAAACAGTCTTGCCTTTAAAGTTGATGAGAACTGATCTGACACCTAAAATTGGTGCTTTTCCATTTGCTGCTTGTGAATGAGTCGGTGTCTCATATTTGTGGTACTTAAAGAAGTCATTTATATTATATGTAAAGTGCAATGACACTCCAGAGTCTAGTAACCACATGTTGGGTGGTAGTGTGTTCATGTTTGCTTTTCCTTTATCCATATATTCATTACACATTGTTTGGGATAATGTAATAGATTTATTGCTATCTACTACAAACAAGCAGGCATGATATATACTACATTTCTGTGGCAAAGAAATCCACACAGCAGCATTAGTGTAGTTGAAACAGAGGAAGGAGGGAGTATACCACATATTATCATCTGTAGCCTCATCAAAGAACCAGAGATGTACTCATCATGAACTTCAGTCTTGCCAAGGGAGATGAAATCTTCATCATCAATCTCCATTAATACCATAGTGTTACTATGTCAGCAAGTGCTCTCCTCTCAACATCTTCAAGATGGTTGATAAGGAAGAGATAGGAGGAGGAGGCTACTCCATTTGACTAGTGCACATGCTGATTGGCAATGGGGTTGAAAATCTGTGTGGTTTGCATGGTGAGCAGCACCTCCATCTCCTTAGAGAGTGAGATGGTAGAGGTGGCTTGAGAGAACACTGCAGGCCCATCATGGATCATACCAAGCATGTGTGAGGTCTTTTAGATGTCACAAACAGGTTCAGTGAAGACAGAAGAGGTGGGATTGATGATGACAAGGGCACAAGGAGTATGAATGGGGCACGAGTGTGGACTGTAGGAGATATTGGCAAAGGTGAAAGATGCTTTTACCTTGGTGCCCTTTGTAGAGGCAACTGTGTCTTCAGAGTCTTCATCCTTACTTCTGAATGCATTTTTGGAGGAGGTGGCATTGGCTCTGGCTTTTGCATGTTCATAGTAGCTGCCATGCTTCTGTTCTCCTTCTTCAGAGTGCTTGCCTTAATGGCACTTGTGTCTTTTGTCATCCTTACCATCATCCTTTTGGTTGTCGAATGATGGGTTTTCATTGCCTTCCTGCTTGACCACAGAAATCTTGTTGGCCTTATGGCCACTGTCATGGTTGGGCTTACACCTGGAAACATGTTGTTGCCAGGCTGCCACTATCATCCACTCAATTGCAGCAAGAGTAATTGCTTCAGAACCATTTGGCTTGCTGTTGAGTACCTGTGTTGTGAATTCTGTGTACTTGGAGTGTTTCGACAGGCCAACCATGACCTGGATTTTCTTCAGCACTTCACTGGCATGGTTGAATTCTGTAAGTGCAGTGAAGTAAGCCTGGAGCTTCGTGAAGGCTCCAGCTGGGTGGTTGTTCTTGGGAATATAAAGGGTGAGAAGTTGCTTGAATTTCATATAGGTGGAGGTAATGGAAGGGGCATTGTAGGTCTTTTTCAAGGAGTTCCAGAGAGCTTTGGCAGTGTCTTTTAACTGAAAGGCCTCAGCAATGTGTGGTTCTAGGCATAGGGCAATATACCCTATTGCTTGATCATCATCATCATTCCACTTGTTCATGGTGATGGTTTCTTTATTAGTAGAGTTATCTCCAGCTTGACTAGGGCAAAAGTGATTGATCTTAGCCCAAAAGCCTTGAGAGCAGAGGAAGGCAGTCATCTCGTGCACCCAGTGGCAGTAGTTTCTACCAAAGAGCTTGGAAATATCTTTGAAGAGAAAAGAGAACATTATTGGATCTGGGGGTAGATGTCAGTTAGATACTGTTTTGATGAAGAATAAGTGAGAGGAACCCGCATCTCTAAATGTCCATTATTCTGTCATTTCTAGGTGACATAGTCTCCCCTTTCATGAAAGGTGTGGGTTTTGCCATCATCAGTGTCATGCTTAGTGCAGTGGATTGCCTAGGCATGGTTTATCAGCTTTCAACACTTGAGCATTTCTATGTCAGAGTGGAATGGCTGGTTATCATTCATTCTGGATTGTTCCAGATGTTCCTCAAGTGTTGTCACAGTGTTAGTGCCAGCAATGGTGCTTGGGGCTCATAACTTGTTCAAGGTATGGAAGTTATATACTCAGGTACTCACTTTGTTTAGTAAGAGGCTAGTTAGATTGAATGTTGTGGTTAGTGAAGAAAAGAGTGAAACTCCTATTCAAACTCAAACATGGCTGAGCACTGTTATATAATACAGGTGTGTGAACTATTTACTAGACAAGTACACTGTTAGCCTGTACTTTCAACACTGACTACATCACTGAAGCGATTGCTGAACATAAGAAACAGGGCATATTTATTTCATCCAGTATGTCTTATCTTTCATCAATAAATGGGCCAGTGCACTGGCTGATGATAGACAGAATACTGGCCACACTACCACAAGGACCTTGGCATTCTCATGAGTCCTCTTACCTTGCTATTATATGTGCTGATGTCATGGTGGTTGATGCTCAAAGCCAAGGCTCATAAATACATCATCCAGCACTATCCTTTAGATGGCCATCAAATGCCTAAGGAGAATTTAGTGAGTGCTGAGCAGCTAATCCACAGCACAAGATTTGTGAGAGATAGTGTCACAGAAGATGTCTATATTGAGTTACTTCATAATGTATTCATCAATGACTTTCTTTGGGGTACCATGAAGAATATGGCATCTCCAGCTTTAGCTGGTCTGATTGTTGAGTTTTTCTACATGAGACCCACTTCCCTCAGTAACTTGTTCCCAGAATTCTTTGGGCAGGAGGTCCTAAAGCCCATTGTCTACCTTGCAGCAACAGCAGTCAGTCCTTGATATCATTTTCCAAATAATATATTCATCTGCTATTTTGTAGTTACAGGCTAGCATTAATGAGTATGTGATCATAGGTGTCTGCCAAGATCACCAGTTTAAATATGTTGTCTATTCAAAAATCTTCAAGCAGTTCATGAGCATGCAAGCCCAGATTGACAGCAATGTGAAGCGGAGCTATCGAGGAGATCCTAAAGAGGAGTGCTAACGCTGGAGTGCAGTTAGCTAGAGGTGCGCAAGCCTATGGTGCTTGCCTATATCTCCACTTATTGGGTTTACTGTACCGATGATCTTGTAGTGACTATAGAAGACTCGAAGATAAGAATGTAGACTCGTAGATGGAGTCGACCAGTTCCAATGCAGGTGAGTGAACACTAGTGGTGATGCACAAGACCCTTAGAAGATCAAGACTGGGGAGTCTTGACTTCGTGGGGCACTATATTATATACACTACTATACATGTGCATGGACCATGCCTTAAGGGCAGGTCTTGCCTATATCTAGACTAGCTAGGATTATGCGATAAGTAAAGCCATAAGGCAACAACATGGTGTGGCAGAATGGAAGATGCCAGGGACCATGAGAATAGAATGGAAGATCTACCTTGCAGTACACATGAGGTGTGGCAGATCTATAGATATATGAACAATCAATCGGGAGGGATCTATGAAGATACCCGATCCACGATATCGGCAATGTGAATACCGGAGGGAATTGTAGATCCACGAGCGGCTATAAAAGTGTCAATAGATACAAACACTAGATAGAGATCACGTGAGCGCTATAGTGGGTGCTAACCATGGATGACTAAGGGTAGTCATGTGACCTATAATACGAGGGGAATAGATACTCGTTAATATGTCGGTTAAGAGGAATGTCCCATAGATGATAGGGAACGACAAGAGAAAGGAGTCACGACACGGTTCATAACACAATGGTAAGTATGCTGCAATGACTCAAGAACTCAGAAGAGGCTGGGCAGCTGTCAGAAGATAAGTCAAATCCACATCATGTTCTATCATTGTTCATCTATTATATAGTGCTTCATTTGATGGTGACAAGATGGCAATGGTTGACAAGGATTTCCAGGTAGTACTCAACTAGGTGTTCATTTTATTGTGCTATTGTATTATCTTATCTCCTTTCAAGTTTTTCAGAGTTGTTTTAAGTTGTTCTGAGTTATCATTTCATTATGATTTGATCTTTGTTATCTTGTCTGAGTTGTGTTCCCACCAGGCTGAGTTACTATACTAAGTCATTATCATTTTCAATATCATGTCTTATTGTGTGTTCATTTGGCAGCTTTGTCAATTACTGTGGAGGATTGTATATTGATAATTCAGGCAAGATTCAAAAAGCTCTGCAGCAAGTCTGGTGGTTAGCAGGTTACTAATTACTTGCACAAACATACATGGGTCTATAATGCTAGGTGCCTTTCTGTGAGGTCTGTAATTCTATACAAGTCTGTGCAGCCCTGTAAGCCTGAGAAGTAGGGTTGATTTGCTGATGTAATGTGTATTTTCTGACAAAAACTGTTTGACTGTTTGATACTAGCACCATATAGAGCAGAGCTAATTGATGTATGGAAATGAAAACTACCAGATCTGAGATCCTAGTTATTCTGTTATATACTATGCACATCTTACCATCTCACATGATAACTTACTAGTTCCTCAACTTAGATGTCACTCTGGATAAATGCTCCACTATAGTCTTAGCCGACTGCCAAAATGAGCACCCTGCACCCCCAAGTTGCTGCTCAAATATGCTTCTCACTATTTCTTAATATAATAGTATTTGGTCAATCATTTAATTTCATGAACATGTCTGACCAGTTGCATTGTATTACCTCCACAGGTGTTTACCTAATCATCAATTGAACACTGCCTGGCAAATTTCACCAATCATATCTATTCTTTCCAGCAAGTCTGACCAGTTGCATGGCAGGTACTCCTTACCTGATTGCTAATGAGTCTTGCCACAGGATAGTATGTTTGACCAGCTAGTGTTACTGTACTTCATCTTAAATATAAAAGCAGCAATCCAATTCCTCAGAGGTCTGTCAACATCTGCCCACCAAGTCTTCCCCCTTAACCAACCAAGATTTTTTTCCTGGTGTCTAATGTCAGTTATGCAGCATAACAATGACTCTGTGTCTGATACTTCTACTAAACAAAAGTGAACTGCTTCAAGTGCTTTGCAGTTGGAACTGAGGAAGCAACCATGAGTACCACTCTGACAGACTGAAATTTGTTGAAAGAAGCTTACAGCTTTGAGCTAGGACAACATAGAGTGCAGACTGCTCTAGGTTGGTATGGGATCAATTTCCACCATCCCCATTGCTCCTGCTCACATCCCATTCACATTCCGAGTTGGTTTCCCATGCTCCAACTCCTTTTTGTCATTCCAGTTGATGTTCCATGTCTGTTTCATGTCCTGGAATTGGTTCCCCACACTCCTGTCCTACTCAGAACACTGTGTTTAGTCTTTTCATCCATTCTCCCTTTGTTTACACTTTGTTTTTATGCTTCATTGATAGTTTCTTAGCAGTCTCAGGTGTGCTTAACAACTATAAAATCTTGCACATTGCATCTAGACTGAATTGACATTTCTTTCCCTCAAATTTCAACCATGCACAACTTGCCCACATGTCTTGCTCACCATTTCAGGCTTTCAGCTCCATCCATCGCTTTCCCACACTCTGGACCACTCTTTTCTTGACTAGAATCACACTGGTTCCTCCTTTTCCTGCTCAGTATCCTGTCTAGACCATTTCCTGACTTAACAGGATCCTTGGGATGAACCCCCTTGCACCTCTCATACACACATTTTCATATCTACAATGAGTCAGGACCTCTTGGTCCACCATGGTCAGCACTTCAGGAGGGCAGTATATGCATTTTGTAACATGTAGACACTTATTACCAATGGCCTGCTATCATTGGATTAAAACAATGAAGAAGTAGAATCCATGACAGCAATGTACATCAGACTCTTTATTCTTTCATTCATCAGCATGTGATTGTTGCTTTGTATTAGAAAATGCAGGGAGTGCTTGGTGTTCCATGAGCTGCTATGCATAGTACCTGGGCTGGAGGCCCAGCTGATGGAGGCCTCAGAAGAAGTAGTTCACATTGCCAACTTGATATCCATACTCTCACAGTCTGATAGTTATTCAGCCTCCTGAATATTTGGATAGATTCAGAAAGGCTCCAATGGTGCCCAAGTGGATGATATGAAGGGCATGAACTTGAGTGCTATAGTCAACTGGATAATGCCAAAAGGCCAATCCCTGAATCTGCACATCCCCTGTAATGTTAAATCAGGGCATAGTTTCAACCACAAGCACACCAGCATGCTTCTCTGTCCTGTCAGTTTTGACTGAGTGAATACAGACTTAGAGTAGGTCCCATATTCAGTTTTTTAGTGATTACCTTGGCTACAGAACAAGGACAAAGCTCATTGGTGGCCAGATTCAAGTGGCTGGCAACCAATGGCCAATTTTTTTAATGCTAATTATATGTATGATTCTAAGGACCTATGAAATGGGCTTCTACATAGTGGGCTCCTTGTTTTGGTCTGTTCTTGAACTCTTTGCTTGAACTTGTGACTGACACCATACTAATAGGCATTCAAATACATATTTACCTCTCTGAGTTCTGTGGACCAGGAACTGAAAGCCACACAATCAGGTAATGCCCACATCCATGGCATGTGGTCCATTACAAAGGCATCTATTTCCTATGCTGCAACACAGGTCAGTTCTGGTGGTTGTTATATCATGCATGGCCTGACAGTATTGCCTTAGGCTCAGTTTGCTCTCACCTCCACACAAGTTTTCTCATACACTGACCTCACTACTGACTCTGAGCACTTCTATGATAGTATCTTGGAGCTGCTTGATAATCCAGATGAGAAGAATGAGGTGGATCAGGTATTGGCATGGTGGAATTGGTAAGTCTAAGTTTCTTTGATTCTCTTTTCCTCCAAGTTGGATGCTAAGCAATGTTGACCAATGACAGTCAAGTATTCCCACTCTACTCTGACATTGAGAGGCTTCCCTCAAAGAATAGTGCATTAGCTAGAATTCATCAGAAATGTGCTGAGTAAGAAGCAGCAGGCTAGCTGCTAGCCTGGCTACTAATGAGATGTCATCATCTGCTCATCTTTTGTATACATGTACTATAACATAGACCCTTGTTCATAATATGGGATATAATCATTTTCTCTCCACTGTGACTATACTGACTAGTGTAAGTTCATACTAATTTGCTTATTGGGGGTACATAGAAATAAATGAATGAGGTACTATATAGTATACAATATAGTATATATACATCATGAATATTGTCATGTAGGTTAAGGAGACATAGTCATGAAGGAGTCATAAAGATATATATGGCAATGTATGGCAGAATGGAAAATGTAATCATAAATATGTAACATTTGTTATATTATATTTCCCTGACATAGCTGACTTAGGGATGTGATGACAAATGCAGCACCTATATGTGAGACAAGATAGAGCTGGCAGATATGACTAGCCATGTAGGATAAGGCACTCCTAACTGAGTGACATGGTCACAACTATAGTATTGCTTTGTAGAACAAGATAACCCTGACTGAAAGGTGTGGTCATGGCTATAGTAATGCTATATAGGATAAGATATTTATAACTGAAAGACATGGTCACAACTATAGCATTGCTATGTGGGACAAGGTATCTCTGTTTGAAAGATGTGATCATGACTATAGTATTGCTATATATGAGGAAATGTTTATAACTGAAAGACATGATCACTACTATAGCATTGCTATGTGGGACAAGATATCCCTAACTGAGAGATGTGATCATGACTATAGTATTGCTCTATAGGACAAGATATTTATAACTGAAAGACATGGTCACTACTATAGCATTGCTGTGTGGGACAAGATGTCCCTGACTGAAAGATGTAGTCATGACTGTAGTATTGCTCTGTAGGACAAGATGTTTATAGCTGAAAGACATGGTCACTACTATAGCATTGCTATATGGAATAAAGTATTCCTAACTGAGAGATGTGGTCATAACTATAGTATTGCTCTGTAGGACAAGATGTTTATAGCTGAAAGACATGGTCACTACTATAGCATTGCTATATGGGATAAAGTATTCCTAACTGAGAGATGTGGTCATAACTGTAGTATTGCTGTATAAGATAAGGTATCCATAACTGAGAGATATAATTATAACTGCAATACTGTTACATAGGATAAGATATCTATAATTGAAAGACATGGTTATAAAAATAAGTATGAATAGAATTACAAGCTGTATAGCATTGCTATATATGACAAGGTATTCCTGGCTGAGATATATGGTCATGACTGTAATACGACAAGATATTTCTGGCTGAGAGTCATGACCACAACTGTGGTGTGTGTATATAGGACAAGGTGAACTTGGCTCAGGAGAAACATGGTCATGAATATATTGGAATGCCTTGCTGTTAGATAGAATAATATTATACCAATATGAATAATCTTATCTATGCTGTAAACACTTCCAGAGATTATTTAGCATAATCAAATAATAAATATTTCTGATAGATAATATAATGTTATATATACTATTATCATTTTAATTAAATTTCCCTGATGCTGTCATGTAATCTGATACAACTGGGATGACATCCACTGGATGCTTGACAGACCCAACTGCAGCATATTGAAGGGTTGCAGTGGAAACTCCAACTGGAAGGTAAGCTTCATCTATTCACTCTGTGACTGGACTACTATTAACAGTCTTGTGTGCATTTGACTCATCTCAATTGGAGAATGACAGCAGGTGTATAAATTCTCATGTTCTCCATCTAAGCAGTCCCAGGCTCTCAGATTCCTACTTCATCTTGCACCTTGCATTGTCTACAACTCTTGCAATTCCAATGGCAAAAGCAACTGGCACCAAGATCAAATGTATACTGTCATGAATGCTAGGTCATGATGGTCATGATGTAGAGGCTCACAAAAAGACAAGAACCATCAGGGTCTATGAGCAATTCAGTATGAATTATTTATCACTAGGCCCTTATTGATACCCTCAGCTCTAGATACCACTGCCCTCCCACCTCATTGATCTGCCACGGCAAACATAGGGAGAGGCAGTCAAAAGGATCAGTTAGAGAATATCAAGCATATTCAGACCTAAACCTCCACTAGGCCATCCAAGCTCAATGTTGCTATGGCAGATGAACCACTGAACCCTATGACTCCCATGGTGCTGGATGCAAGGATTCACCCATCAAAGGGGTCCCTTGGTGACACAGTGCATAAATTCAGATCATCTAGTCATCTGTCCAGCTAACACAACCTCAAGATCCTTACAAAAGATCAGGCATATCTGAGTAGTCATCTGCCCCCTCTCCCGGCCCATCAAACTTCAATAGAAGGCTTGCACTTTGGTTTTAGATCATCTTTGAGTGCCACCTGTCAAAGTCAGGTTGCTCTGATGCTGCTCAGTTCCACCATGACCTATCCTATATTCAACACTGCTCACTCCCACACTGAATCTCTTGCTCCCTTCTCTCAGATTTCATCCTCTGCTCCATCTCATACTAGTGGATCAATACCTCCCCCTCTTGTGGCAGTTCTATGGCCATGTCCTCTCATGGTTGATCTGTTGCCCTGTCCTCCCATAGTGAATCTGTTGCCCCTACCTCTCACAGTGGATCCATTGGCCACTCTAGCAGTGGTTCTGCCATTGTGGTTCACAAGGTGTACTTGTCTCAGCCAGTCCACTAACCTCTGACACCTCTATTGCAGGCCCATGGTCCTGAAGAAATGAGTCATCAATCATGCCACTCCTTGGGTGGATCACAACCCCCACTGTACAATGATATTACAGGTGATGAGGATGAGGGCACAGATTCAGTTGGCTTGCAATTCTAGGTGGAATTAATAAACCATTCACAGGACAAGTTCTTTATTGATGAAGTATCACCTGACAAGGATGAACATGCAGCCAAGGTGCCAGTGGCCCTTCCAGTGGCCCTTCAACTGCAGAGTGAGTGAAGCCTCCCTAGGGAATAATGCATACTAAGATGTACACATAAATAGATCCAAACAATCACTCAGTTGCTCACCATATCCCTGATAATTACAACATTAGTAAGTGCTCATATGTCAGTAAACAAACCAACTCAATCTTGGTATAGACCCTGTCTTGCTTGAGGAGGAGCACTCCAATCAGTTGAACAATGCTCACTTTGTTTCCCAAAATTGAAGCATAGGTATGAGCTGCAGTATAACAAAGGAATAATGACTGTTGACCTACACAGACACTACTGGTTCTATGATGGCTGAGCATCTCAACAATGTCTGCAATGCTGTTAGTGAACACCATCAGTGCAACCAGTTCCCTTGTCCTCCAGATGTGATACACAATTTGACATCTGTATGGATTTATAAATGTCTGTTAATGTGCCTTGTTTGAGAGCTGAACTCATTTGGCTTTATGGTGCACAGAAATGTCACAGATGTGTCTAAGTCTGGAATAGTGGGTACCTTTCTTTAAAGTCTGTGAGAGTTTGTAGTCCACTACAGTTCTGCATAGTGTATTGCCTGTTTGCTGATGCACGTGGTAAGCATCAAGAACAGCATACCCCATCACTCACAGGTTCTTTGCCTCTAGTGACTCTATTTTCCCATTTCCCTTTATAGCTGGGTTCTTCCTTGTTATAGCACTTGAGAGCACAGTGCTTAACACTATCTTGCAGAAATTGCAGAGAGTATGCTGTTTTCAAAGCACTCTTGAAAATGGTGCCAGGCCTAGAAGGCCATCTTGTGGATGCTTCTGAAGAAGATGTCATTCACATTGCCAATCTGGTGAGGCTTTTCTGGTCACCCTAGTACATCAATTATTTATGACAGAGAAATCTATTCTCAGATTCAAAAAGGCACTAATGGAGTCAGAGCTAACAACATGAAAGGTATGAAGAGTGCAGTCATCAACTAGATCATATCAAAAGGGCAAATGCTCAATCCTCATATTCTGCACAATGTGAAGTCTGGGTGGGGATTTAACCATGAGAGAACTAGCACATTGCTTTGCCCTGCTGACCTCAACTGAAACAATCTCAAGTAAGTGATCTCATGTTGTACATATATTCTGTCACTTAATCACTCCTAGCCACAGCATTAGACTGAAACTCATCTCCAGTCAGATGCAGATCACTGGCAACCAATGGCCAGTTTTTATATATGCCAATTATACCTATAATGCAGAGGATCCATGGAACAGCCTCTCTCTGGAGTGGGATATTGGTAATGGTCAGTCATCAGAAGTTAGTACACTATGTTTAAATAATAATGGTTGCACAGACATTCAAGCACATTTCCACATCTCCCAGCTCAGTCAATCCAGAGCTAAAGGCTACATAATCTGGCAATGCAAGGATTCATGGGATGCATTCTGTTATTAAAGCTTCCATCACATACATTGCCACACAGGTAAATAGCATGTTTTAATATATAATACAGGCTAACTTTAACTACAGGCTCAATTTGCATTGACTTCAGCACAAGTATTTTCATGAATGGATCTACTCACCAACTCAGAACACTTCTACAATAGCATTTTAGAACTACTGGAGGATCTGGAAGAATGTGAGGAGGTTGATGCACTCTTGACTTGGTGGAATCAGTGAGCAAGACCAACCTCCTCATCCTCTGAGTTCATCCCTGACATGCAGTTTGCATATTACAACAGCCAAGTGTTTCTGCTCTATATGAAGATGGAGTGCGCCCCAAGTAAAAATAGTGTGCTCACCAGCATTCACATGAAGCATGCACAAAGGCAATTGATTTCATAGCATAGTACAATTTGTTCAATTGCTTTTCATATACATAATTCAATGAGGAGCAGCACTTTATATCCTACAAAATTTTCTATCTATGAAGAGCTCAGTAGTAATGAAAATGAGAGACAAATTGTATGTAGTGACAACATTCAGTCATGCAGAAGGTTGGTGATATTTAGAAGGGTTTGCATGGGGCACAAGGTAAGATAAACAATGAGGGGAGCACATACATGATACTGTGTATTGTTGCCAATTGACAATGTGAGAACTGTGAGAAAAATTACAACTAATTTGCAAGGCTTGGTGCCCTAGTGGAGATCAGTATTGCACTGGGCAAGGGCATCATGCCCACTAGGAGAGCCATAGTACTCACTGCCTGCTAACCACTGTAACCACTCCCACATATACATATACATAGGCTGTGTCTGTTCCCTTATAGCCACCCCCCTTTTCTCCTATCACTCTCCTCTCTCTATACTCTCTTATCTGTCTAAGTGTTGTCTACTGGTTAGGTGAGATCTATTTCATACACACAATAGCTACACTCCATTGCCCTCATTACCTCCCTTAAAACTGTCAGCCCCATTCAGGGCAAAGTCTACATGTTACCTATATCAATCATTGTTTTTTAACCAGCTACACTGGCATACTACACTACACCCAACTAGTTATGGTTGGTTATAGCTACAATTGATTGTCCTCATAGAGTACACACTTCACATGGGACAAAAATTGACATAAAAAATAAAAATAACAAACTAGCACTACACTAGTTGTAAACTTTTTGACTAAACTGACAGTCACCACCCGAGCAACCCCCTAGCAACAAGGCCTTTGCATTACATCCTCCTTGTATTAAACTTCTATATCTTCCTTGCTTTACAACTTGTTATATGAAACAATTTAATGGACCCTTCCCTGCAAGTTGGTTCAGGGAAGACACTACTACCAGTTGATAAAAATAGATTTTTCACCAAATCCGTTTTACCATTGTAAATCTGGTAAGGTCCTCTAATGGAACACGCCTTTTTCCTTTCCCCATCATCTCAACCTCACTACTCGCTTGTCCCTCTCCCATTTCACTGACATGCATAGCATCATCATGCCAATTGTCAACCATCCTCTGCAGTTGCTTGTTATATTCTCGCTCTTCGATCCCTTCACCAATGGGGTCACGGCCAAAATCATTGACCCGATCAGCTTTTGCGCGAACATCCATTCCAGCTCTTCGACCACTAGCATATGAAATTAAATTTACGCCCAAAAGAACTTTGAGCGCCAAGAAGCTGACAGCCCGAAGATGAGATTTTAATCAGTATTGGACAGGGAATAACACACCACAACCAGAATAACATGCCCATTGCTACCCATTTTGCTCGCAGATACAGATCCCACTGATCATGCAAGTGACAGGTAACAAGATTGAAGGACTGAAGACCGATGAGTATGGCCAAGACCGCAAGCGGAACGGATGCAAAACCAAGACGTCGTGCGACCAAAGGAGATTGGTCAACATATGCATGCTGCACGGATGTCTTGAGCATTAACGCAAATAATAGTCGAACGTACAAACCTTACGAGCACCGTGCCGCCCGACAACACTCCCGCTTGCAAGATCGCGACACAATACATCGATATACCTTTCGTACACAGACGGACGGATATGATTGAACTTGGTGATGAATGCATGTTTTAACCAATCTACAATCATCTCTGACACCAGCACCGTCACGACAGGCTGATTGGTTGAGAAATACAATATTCCACAGAGCAAACTAACACTTACGTATGAAATGGTCCATAGAACATTGTGGCCCCTAAACCATCCAAAGCTTTTTGGCATTACGAACCCACCCGTAAAGTCGAATTCGGAGCCGCTAAGCTCGATCAAGTTGCGGAATGCAACGACAACAAGCATGAGAGACAATGTGAAACGCTCGACAATGTCTGCGCAAGTGATCTGAAAAAGGTTGTCTTTTTCAAACTTCTTGAATACGCATCCCTTGATCTCGACGAATTGATTAGAAACGAGGAGAGTGAGAAGGGCGTGATCGTAAGAGTTGACTGCGACATTCAAAGACAGCAGTTGGTAGATCATAACTAGAGCATGACTGACTGTCGGCCAAATTAAACGTCGTTGCCTAAAGAACAGGAGTATGCCTCAGCTCACCGACGTATAAGGCCGCTAAAATGAAGAAGACTAGGGGGCGGAACGAGTGAGAAGAGAAAGGTACTTTATGGGACAGCACTACCAACGTAGACCGCGAGAATAGGCAATCGAGTATATCTTGTCCGATAGAAGCACATAGCCTATCTGCGATCTAGACGATCCCTACATATCAAGACGCAGTTCTGCAAATGTAATATGCTCACCTCTAAGGAATTGAATATGACATATAGCTTAATAGTGTCCTGGCCACGAATAGAGTGGTAGATTTTGCTAGCGTCCGCGAGGGGTATGAGGAAGGTGATGGAGACAATAACTAAAAGGGTGCGTATGATATCGGCCTTCTGGGATGGCGGGAGGTGGGACTTGGACCAAGTGATGAGGTTGAAAATAAAACGCGAAACTGCCAAGCAAAAACGAATGGGTTGGATTGTGAATGTATAAAGGAAGGAGTCTAGACAGAGTAGGAAACCAAAGCCGACAATCTAAGGGACTGTGTGTGAGAGAGAAGAGATTCCCCCCAGATGGAGCTCACTTTCTCCATCGCCAAGGGAATGCTCAAGAAGTTGCTGACGCGCTCCCATTTGAGTTCCTGGTGTGAATCAAAGTCGGTCGCTAGTAGTTCTTCCCGAAGGTAATCCCACAGGGAGAACAGTGGTTGATGCATCTGTGCATCCGAAGGAGGGCCTCTTTCGGACGGTGGTGGTGAACAGACAGTGGTAGAAGAAAGGATGGGCGAGGGCGGAAGCGATGCGTAAGCCAGAGGTTGCGTCGGGGAATCGTGCAAACTGATTGGATCATGCTTGCGTGTGACCGGCACGGTGGTTGAGACTTGCGGCTTCCAGGTGGTGGACGTCACAGAGGTCGACGAAAAGCGGCGCTTTGAACGGCGCGGTGAAGTAGGCATTGAGGGTGGGTGTGGTGTGGGAAGGTCGTCGGAGAGTGACTTGAAACCAAACGAAAACAACCCGGACGCATCTCTTCCGAGAATATGTATTTCGCTAGAGCAAGTGTCGTATTGCGTCCAAAACCCCATGCTTGGCCTGCTTCAGGTCAGCTCAGGTTTGCATCGAGCAGCAACCATGGACACGAAGGGCATTCGGACGATGCTCAGTACAGCACTGAAGGTTTGCCAGAGCTTCAGAATTTGGACCCAGTACTGAAACCTCATAGCTGGGTTCTTCACACCTTTTTGGCGGAACACGGTGCTGTTCTCGCTTTTGGCTGTTTCGTTTTACAAATGGGCGCCTCCCCGAGATGACGATGCGTATCTGACGCGATGGATTGCGCACTATTCCACGCCGCGCAACACCTGGGCACGGTTGAACGAGAAGCACATACTACAGTCGCAACAGGTCACCGACGACGCTGCAGTGCAAGCGAGTGCAACGCGGCCAGGAATCATTCGTTACAGATATCCTCAGTGAGAATTATTCCTAGGCCGGGGGTGATCCACACTGAACGTCTGACTCTAGATCGCTGGACCAGGCATCTCCTCATCTCCAGCCTGTAGGGTCTACGCCGGACATGAGTACTTATAAGTAACTAGTGTAGAACACGAGGCGTGTCACGTGGGCGGGTTGTTTACAATAAATGTTTGCCCGTCGAGTTTTCAATGTCTCTCCATCGACCCGGGGTAGTTGGCCATGTCACCCCCACGCAAAACAACGACGACGACGACGACATGGATCTTCGCTCTCTTCTTCGCCCACACCGCCTTCGCTTCTCTCCCTCTCGTCGACTTTAACCGCATGGGTCAAGTCGCTCTCACTGGCGCATTCGCTGGCTTAGACCTCTTCGACGACTCTACACCCACCTCCTTTGACACTTCTGTGTCTTCTCTGCTCTCCCGCACCCCTCAGGGCGCCCTCACTTCCATTGCGAGCACGAATTCTGGCGGGTCCATTTCCTCCGCATGTGCAATGAACAGCGTATATTATATTGCGGGCTCCTTTCTCTCCATCGCCAACGTCTCGGCCAGTTACATCATCTCCTACTCGCCCTCCTCCGGTGCATTCTCCGCCCTCGGTTCTGGTGGCCCGAATGGTCCAGTCACCTCCGTATATTGCGATCCACATAACAGCAACCTCTGGGTCGGTGGTCACTTCTCGTCCCCGTCCCCTTCGGTCGCAGTTTGGAGTATCAAGTCGAGTTCCTGGTCCCCACCTCCGTTTCATGGTCTTGACGGTCAAGTTACTTCTATAACCTCAAATGCATCTGACACCAGCCTTTTCTTTACCGGCTCTTTCACCACCTCATTTACGGGCGGAGCCACTAGCAGTAACAACAATCCCAATGTTCCATACTCTTCGGGTGCCTCGCCCTTTTCATCGTCCCTCGTTCCAATACCTCTTCAGGATGCAGAGATCCTCGCAGCTCCCTCTTCCACCAACTCCCAATTCAGTAATATCCAGGCAATCCTCTGTCCCGCTGGCTCGGATGGCCCCGGAAATACCTGGCTTGCTGCAGCTGGAAGCCCAGCGCTCATTACTGTCCGCACGTTTGCCGCAATAAGTGCGTACGGCGTCCGAATGGGCAACACGTTTCAGAATGGCTACGGTACGACGGCGTTTAGGTGCAGTTTGAATCTTACTTTTCGCTCAAGCCTACAGCTTTCTTGACGTCTTCTTTTTTAGCGTCACCTCCATCCCTGACAACACCGTCCAAAGTCTCACCTACGTGGACCCGTCGACCGGCCAGAATGTGACCTGCACGAGCGACTGTCCGTTGTCAACCGACGCTTCAATACTGTACCAGGATTTTATTTTTGCCACTCCGGTCTCCTTGACCGGTGTGCAAATCACTCTCTCAGGCTGGAAGGGAACCGCCCCTGGGCTCCATATACTGCAACTTCTATCTTCCGGAGCCTTTGCTTCGGCCGTCAGCAGCCAGAATAACCAATCTTGCTTTGCACCTAACCCGTCCAATGTTACCATGACTGGAACATGGTCATCCAAGAGTGCGGACACAGATATTCCCGCCACTCTCCAGACCGTCCTCGTCTCCACTATCCCTGTCGGCACTGCCACCTCGGAAGCCCCTACGTTTACTTGGATGCCTTACGTATCAGCATCTGGACAATACGTAGTGAGTCTAGTCATCCCGGGCTGTGATGACTTCGAAGACTGTTCTCTCCGGACATCAGTGCAAGTGACAGTATTTCCCGGTGGTGGGTCGCAGCCATTCGTATCTACGGTATCGCAGCAAGTCGAAGACGATGTCGTGGTTCCGGTTTACAGCGGTCCCATTGTCCCCTCATCTCCTTCTTTTGTGACCACAGTGACTATGTCGCTGGCTGATCAACCCATAGGAGAGGGTCAAAATGGACAGTATGAGCTCGTTGCCGGGAATGTCGAGCTAGTCCTAACCTCCGCCAACATCACGTCCTCGGGCGCAGCTGGCAATGGATCTGTTGGCCTCGGCACTCAACGTGGATTCGGATTCTTCGAGTGGCCACTGAACTCAAACACTGATGTCGACGCTACGGGTGTCCTACCCAACTCCAGTGAAACTGCAGCAGATGCCATTGGAATCGATCTTTACAACGCCCTGGGTACCAGTGGCGCTAACTCTGCTTACGTATCAACCGCTGTACAACATCCTTCTGGGATTATCTTCCTGGGTGGCAGCTTCACCTTCTCTCTTGGCTCCCTTAGTGGCGCTGCCAATATCATCGCCTACAAACAAGGAACGCTCACTCCTCTTCCTAACGGCGGCCTGAACGGGGCAGTGACATCATTGGCTTTGTATGGCGATAGGCTGTATATCGGAGGTACTTTTACCGATACCCAAACGCCTTCTACTCAGGGGAAGTTGACGGCAGTCGCCATGTACGACATCGCGACAAATTCGTGGAGTACGCTAGGGGGTGGCGTAAATGGGACCGTTGAGAGCATCGCCCTAGCTGACAGGAGGATCTACGTCGCCGGAAACTTTACGGAGACTATAACAGCGACCAATTCAAGCTCAAGTGTGGGCGGTTTTGCGACTTGGGATATCACCAGTTCGTCGTGGGTGAACAGTGGTGGCTTCGTTAGAGGGAATTTCACTTTCGTCAGCAACGATACCTCCTCGAGTGGCCAAGAGGTATCCCAGCTTCTCGCTGGAAACGTCGAAGCCTTGGCAAAATACGGAGCTACGGGAATGGTTATGTTCTCAAACAGCGGTAATAGTGACCCAACAATTATTCCTCTGGGGATTCCACTTGATGGTTATGCAAATGCCTCTGTGACAACGACAACGGCAAGGAAACGCCATTACTACCACAAGCGCAGCCCCGTGAATTGGCTTTCCTACAATATGCCTACCCTCTTTAGAAGACAAAGTTCGACAAGCTCCTCGAGTCTACCTCCTTTGCCACCAACTCCTGCCCCTGCTGTTCTATCCGCAGTGTTTTGGCCCAACAGTTCCTCTTCCCATGAGGTTGCCATCATTGGAGGCAATTTCACTTTTGCCTCATCAGCGTCAGCAACTTCCCAAGCAGTCGCTGTCTACGATCTGGTGACCTCAACTGCGACTGCTCTCGTTGGCGACCAGATAAATGGGGTGGTTCGTGCTCTATATGTGGGCGCGAACTCGCACCTGTACGTTGGTGGAGAGTTCAATCTGACTGGCGCCAACGCGAATGGATTTGCCATTTACGACCTCATCAGTCAACAGTGGGTGACTACGACCGCTCAGACCATTGAAGCACAAGCGGGTTCCACCGTTGCCGTGCGATCTATCGCCGCAACGTCTTATAAGCCCAACACGATCATAGTATCCGGTTCGTTCGCGCAGGCAGGCACAGTCGTGTGTCAGGGCATCTGCCTTTTTGATACCATGCTGAACCAATGGAACGCTTTGGGTTCAGGCCTCAAGGGTGATATCTCTTCGGTTTCTTTCGCAGGCGTTCGTCGAGTTTTCTTTTTAATCCATCGATTTCTTGACATTATTTTCAGAACAATCAAGAACTCCTTGTCGCGGCGGGTGTCATTACGTTGGCTGATGGCACATCCGCAAATGTTGCACAATACAGTTTTGCTAATGATAGCTGGACAGCTGTGGGTGATCCGACGACGATACCTGGGCCTGTCACCGCTGTGGAAGTTAACGACGGTAACTCGTCAAGTATTTTCGCTGCTGGACGGTGAGCGGGTTGATTTGTCGAGTGTTGGATAATGACGAACCGGGCGCATAGCACGACGGATGGGTTATCACCCTTCGTGATATTCTGGGATGGTCTTTCCTGGTCCAGCGTTGGTACGTAGCTTAGAGGAGCTAACTCCTCACATATCGCGTGGCTCACTGTTTAAACAGGCTCAGCCTTTGAGGCCAACACGAACATTTCTCAGTTGGTCATGGTGCCGCTTCAAAATACGCACAGCCCCAACAGCATCGTCCAGTCAGACAGAATGCTGATGATCTCGGGGGCAGTGTCCGATCCGTCGTTTGGCTCCGCATCTCTGGTATTATTCGATGGTCAGACATTTATACCCTATCTCGCGACCACATCAGCACAGGGCACCCTTGGATACGTGTCTTCCTTGTTCTATTCGATCGCCAACTTTAGTTTCAGCCAGCGGAGTGAGCGTTTTTTTTTTTTGCAACTGCTTATACTAGTAACGGTTGCTGACATGAAAACCATCAGCCTTCCTCGCGACTGGTATTGTCATCCTCATTTCCATTGCGATCGCTGCAGGCGTGGTATTTCTACTCGCCCTCATTGGTATATTATGGACGCTTCTGTCACGAAGAGAGGACAAGCTCGCGCGGTTTGAAAATGACGAAGAGGAGGACGATTCGATTCAACACCGTCCATCATCATTGCTGGAACACATCAACGCTGCCACCAGGAGCACGATTTTGGGTGCACAGAGTCCGTTCAATGACATCAGCGCGGAGAAGGAGGAAGCAGCACAACAGGAAGTGGATCCATTTGAACCTGACGCAAGTAACTACCTGCGAGCTGCCACGCCGTCGGACGCAGTGATTGGAACGATGGCTGCAGAAGAGGAGAGCAGCCGACCCGCTCACGCGCGTTACTCCTTTGATGGCGAGGGCGAAGGTGAGCTACCTCTGACAGCGGGGACGGAGGTTGAAGTACTGGATGACCGGGATAATGCGTGAGTAGTAAACTGGGAAGTATTTTAACCAGCGTGCTGACAATCGGGCCCAGGTGGTGGTACGCAAGGAACCCACAAACAGGACGAGAGGGTGTCGTACCTGCATCGTACCTGTATTGATTTTTATCCTTTTCACTCGCCTTGTTATCACTGTTTTGCTGCACGACATTTATACCCATTTTCGACAAGATCGACCTTGGTGTCGTTCGTTCTGCACGATATCACTACGCTTTGTCCATATTCAGCAGACAATTTATATCGATAGATAACACCAGTAGTCTTTTTGGACCCTTGAATCTAGTATGCATGGGTTTTAATGTTATGAATCACTGCAAAAGAGGGGGTGAGGTGATGAATATGATGGTCGAATACACAAACCTGTAGGAGGGGGTCGCGGAAATGCTTCTGGCTATTGTTGATAAAGGCTACTTTTGTCTTGAAGTCCTCTCTGCGACGCTGGTCTCTAAACTCTGCGATGTGGCGACCAGCCTCACGAGCCTCTCCCTTGTTCCTTGCCTTGACGACGTCGGTGCCTTGACCAAACGCGCCGAAGCCACCTTTGCGGGGAACGAGGGCTGAGTTCTTATCGGCGAGAAGACGGCGGACGAGAGCAGCCCCGCTGTCCGGGTCCTGCGTCCTAGGGCGTATGCCATGGAATGACTGGGCATAGTAGCGCATCATGCTTCTGTGGCCGATGCGTGCGCCGGAGGGGAGCACAAGCTCGTATTCCGTGTCACCATACGTGAGCTGGCCGTCTGGAGGGGGAGTGGCATCAGAGTGGTCTGAGCCGGGATCGGAGAGGTCATCGACGTCTTCCCATGCCTGATCAGTGGCGGGGGCGGACTCGGAGGAAGGCTCGTTGGGATAGGACGACGTAAAGTCGTAGTAATCGGATACGTCGAGCTTGTCTATCTCCGTGTCGTAGGCGATCTTGCAGTGTCCCTTGTCGATCATGTGCTTGCGGACAGCGTCGAGGGAATGAAGTTCTCTGCCGCGTCCGTTGCAGTATATGCAGACGTTTCCGTGGGCGATCTTTTCTGCGAGGTGGGCGATGAGGCCGGGGAGGTCTACGAGGTAGTCTGCGTCAGGGACGAAGAAGGAGTGGGTGGATGCCATGTGCTCGAGGTTGGCAGCGAGGGACGGGGAGGTGGTGGGGCAGAAGAGACAAGAAGCGGGGGAGAGATCGGCGGGGGGGTTCGTAGACTCGTCGTCCGGAGATGGTGTCGTGCGCTCAGACTGTGTTGGACGAGGTTGAGCTAGGTTATCGCGGTGCTTCTTGGAGGCGAGATGTGCGGCGTATGCGTTCTCTGTTGCATACGACTTTCTGTGGGGGGGATAAGGAAAGGCTGTAAGAGAGGGGAAAAGCGTACCTGCAGAGGTCACAGCGACGGTCTGTTTGTGATGTGGGTGCATCGTTGGAGCGCTCTGCAAGTTTCTGTGCAAAGAGAGCGGGAGAAACAGGGGGAAGGGCTGCGAGTCTGCGCTTGATGTTGTACCTGTGGAGATCAGAGCGGTAGTGGTCGCCTGGTTGGATGTTATTATTATATTATTATACTAATAAAATGTCACAGACGATGATCGGTTGGGTCGGTGAATGCGATTGCGCAGGCGCGACAGGCGAGAGAAGAAGACATAATTGTTGTGACTGTGTGACTCAATAGTGTGACCTGAAGAGGGAGTAGAGAGGATTGGACGTTTCAGCGACGACGCAGCTGCGAGCCAATCAATGGGCGATCCTGTCGATCAGCTGCTCACCCCCGCTTATCATCACCTCCACTTCCAAAACAGCTACCAAACCACTGCCCAGTCTCAGCCCACATCCCAACCAACTCAGAACGAGATTTTCTCTTCATCCTTGTACAGAAACCCTTCACCGAGCCCTTCACAACGAAACTCCCCCTCCCAGGACCTCTTCAGACACATACACGACGTCGACTCCGCCAACAGCACCGACCATGTCCTTGACGACCAAAACGTGGACGAGGAACCCCTTTACGTGAACGCGAAGCAGTACTTTCGCATCCTCAAACGCCGCGTCGCACGCGCGCGTCTCGAGGAAGTTCACCGTCTCTCCAGGCAGCGCAAGGTTCGTCACCCCCCTCTCGTCTACTGTGTTGCTCACCCCCTTGCCAGCCCTATCTTCACGAGTCCCGACATAAGCATGCGATGCGTCGTCCCCGTGGACCCGGCGGCCGCTTTCTCACTGCAGAGGAAATCGCCGCCCAGAAGCTCACCCAGCAGTCTCCCTCAGAGGACAATACCCATCCCGTCCTCGTTGATTCTCCCGATGCACAACACCACGAGCCTCATATGCCCCAGCAGAACCTCACTCGTCCGCCCCCGGCCACCAGCCCAGTCCCACCCTATAGTATCCCCCCCTCTCCCCCCTCCGCCCCTCCCTTTTCCGATAACCATCCGGGCTCGTCCACCCACATCTCTCCTCCTGTCTCAGCCCAGCCCTCATCTGTCCAGACAAGCACCCACTCCAACCCAGTCCCCCAAGGCCAACCTCTTCTCTCCCAACATACCGCAAAGGCCACCCCCAATTCGTCCGTCACCTTGCGCCCGGCATATTCGCAAGCCCAGATGCACCATGTCCCCCACCCCCATGCACACACTCGACTACGTCATTCTCACTTGAACTTTGCAGGCAGTCTATACCAGGGCGAGGAGACAACTCAGGTTGCACCGGGTACCGACAACGCGATGATGGCCTTCACTTCTCAAACCGGCAGCTAAATATGTCCATCTATTGTTCGACTCCTTGTGCGAATAGACTCTTTTTCTTCTCCCACAAATGGATCTAGTCAGTTCAAATCTGTGTACCTGTTGTTGTGCTTTCGTCTCTTTCTGTTCACCATCATAGATTACTTCCTCCTTCTGGATTAGATGATCTTGGTAGCGCTGTTGTTCGAGTGCGAGACTTCAATATTATCTGAGTGCGCTAGCCTATTCGACTTCCATCACATCGTACTCCTCAGTCACCGCGTCAAACATTGGAACCTGCAACTGCTCGAATGCTCTTGGCGGGCGATACAGCACCAGCGCTTGTGAGCTCTGCGAGGATACGGGTATGAGGGGAGGTGGGCACTTGGCTTGCCTTCTCAGGCATTCAAGCACCGCAGAAGATATCTCCAACTCTGTGATATCCAACTGCCCCGGTTCCCAGTCGACGCCACGTGCCTGTGATCGTTCCGGGATGCTAGACGCATCGGCGGTGACCTCTAGATTCCGTCGGAAAAGGATGGCTGAGTGTATAAACATGAAAAAGACTTACGGCTAGGTTCGACCTCCATGTCTACGTTTTCTTCGGACGGAGGTGTCTCGGGTTCCTCGACCGAGGTCGGTAAAATAGTATTCGACGTCCCCGACACGGCAGGACCCACCGACGCCCTTGACCACATGTCCACGTCCTCGGAGGGGGCTGCGAATATGCTGCCGAGCGTCATGTGTGCGAGCGTGCGTTCGAGGGAGCCGTGTCTGGCTCGCTTCCGGGGATGGAAAGCATCGTTGTCCTCGTCCTCGTCGCGGTTATCGTGGTAGTGATTGTAGTCATCCTCGTCGTCGCTGGTAGATAACCTCCGTTTCATGGTCAATGGAGGAAACCATGGATGTCGGATGGCTCCAGCCCACGTTGTCATTTTGAATGAAGCCAATTCAGGTCAGACCAGGCCACCATTTATACTTAGCCCGGGGTAATCGGGCTCCAGAAGGTTCTACTTGAGCGGCGAGTATGTACAGCAAAACACAAGTAAGTAGTAGATGAGCTGGATTTTATTGACTGGAAATAGATGGTAATGTAACGTAGGTCTCCACAACACGAACGGTGCGTCTCCCTATTCACGGTCCTTTGTGATCCGTATCCTCTCCTTGGTTCCTCCCGCCGCCCGCGTAGCTCCTGCGCCCCAAGCCCAACCTCTCGCGCGAAGCCAGCCTACTATGCGTGGTGTAAAGGCGGCTGTAAGGCCTACTCTGACAGGTAGAAAGAGTGTCTTGTGAATGGTGTACGCGAGGACAAGCATGGCATACAGCCCTTCGTGGCCGCCGTTGCTCGCCGCGGGCCCGTCGATTTCGTCCCTGCCCGGCTCGGGTGGGGTGCTATGTAGGAACTCATATACGGCTTGCTTCACGTATGCAGCGGCCTGGGAGACCTGTTCTGCACCGAGCAGGTTGATGCCCACGAAGGCGACGGTGAAGTCGAGTGCGGAGAAGACGAGGTACACGCCCAGCGCGTACCAGCCATAGGACTTGATGAGGTGCTTTAGCCTCTGAGAGACCGTCGCATCTGGCGGTAACGAAGGTGGGTTCTCGCCGGACGGGGGAGGCGGGGTGGATGTGGAGGGCGGGGTGAGACGCAGGGGCGCGGAAGTGCGGAAGTGATGGGAGAGTGAAACGGCAGGGGCGGGGATGCGTGTAGCGAGTCTGGCGGCGATGGGGAGGATCGGAGCGTTGACTACTCTAAAGAGGTGGAATCGAGGTAGGACTCTTCGGAGCATGTCGATGCTGATTGGACGTGACTAAAACGTTCAGTTGGCTAGTAGTTTCTCGCGGACCCGGAGTTTGCCGGTTCAGTCTAATTGAAGTCACCCGCTCTCACCCGCTTGTTACACTGGACTTGCCCGTTTGTGCTATATACTACTCATCGATGTATTGGAACACCTCAAGAATGGAACCGCGTTCCCGATTGCCTGCAACTGTAGCCGCGCTTTTCATCTGAACATGCCCGGAATTTTCCGATACGATCTATACAGGTTTGTGGCTGTGCTATTTTTTAAGATGGATCGATGGCACGAGTTTACCTCCTTGTCTTCGTGAACTCGGCGGATCGACTGCTCTGTGTCGCGAAAACTCTTTCACATCTAAAAAGAATCCGTTTGATGCATACTGGAACAGCCCTTTGCGGCGGATACGACTCTCCTCCTCGATAGCATCCCTCCACTGACTTCCTCACACCCTCTCATAACCTTAATAACTGATGGCCGTCGATGACACGACCACTCTCTACGCTTCTACCCCTTTCGAGGGTCCAGAAAAGCTGCTTGAAGTCTGGTTCGCCCCTTCAGCAGACACAGTGCCAGGCGCACATTCTTCAAAACATGGCAGAGCTGGCTTGAGAAACATTCCTCGTGTCGTCTGGGAGGACATGCTTGACATCGTCAAGTGCAAAGTCCTCAATGTCATCGAGGGCGATCAAACTGACGCTTATCTTTTAAGGTACGTCCCTGACGTCTTTCCGCTTCCTTTTCGCTTCCGTGCTCATCTCTCTCCCTTTCATCTCCAGCGAGTCGTCTCTGTTTGTCTTCACCCACAGAATAATTTTGAAGACATGTGGGACCACTCTAAACCTCCTCGGTCTTCCGCGTATTCTTGATATCGCTCGCGAACACGCCTCACTTCTGTCCGTATACCAGTGCTTCTACTCCCGCAAGTCTTTCATGTTCCCAGAACGCCAGCCCGACCCCCATCGCGAGTGGAAGGACGAAGTCGCGTTTCTCGACGCCATATTCCCCAACGGGGCCGCCTACACAGTCGGCAAAGTAAATGGTGACCACTGGTTGCTTTATATGACCACTCCTGCGGCCATCAAGCCAACCGGTTCCATTTCTTCCGATGATCCACGTGTTGACTCACACAACGGCATCGCACGGCTGCCAACACTCGGTGATCCCGAAGCAGGTCCCACTCAGGACTTTACAATCGAGATCCTCATGAGTGACCTGTCTCGCGAGGGTCGCGAACCCTTCTTTTTTTCGACACCTCCCTCTCCAATCGAAGGACTGTCTTCGGACTCCTTGCCTTCCATTACGGGCCAAACCTTGTCCGCTGCTCTCGGAATCACTGACATCTTTCCTGCTCATCTTACTACCCTCGATGCATACGCTTTCTCCCCATGTGGCTATTCATGCAACGCTCTTCTCAAGTGGGGTGACGATGACGCCGTCACAGATGTTGGCGTAGGCGAAGGCTATTACACCATCCATGTGACGCCAGAGGAAGGCTGGTCCTACGCCAGTTTCGAGTGCAACGTGCCCCTCTCTCTCTCGCCTACTTCTTTCAAGGATTTCCCTGATTTGCGCACGCTAATCAAGCGTGTGGTCGACATCTTCCAACCTGGGAGGCTCAATTTGACCCTGTTCATTTCGACCCAGTCCAGCGCTAATGCCGAGGAAGACGAGGCAGAATCTGTCATCGAGGCTGCCCAGAGAGAATTCAAATCTGCATTGACAGCATCCCGCCCTGTTTCCGATTCTTCCACTGGTATGAACACGCCACATGAAATTGGCAATGATCAAACCAGGAGTTACAGGAGAACGGACAAAATTAACTACGAGTTTGGTGGTTATAATTTAGCGTTCGCCAGCTTCGAGTTGCGGTGACATCCCTTTACGAAATGCGATTAAGTGTATGAATGATACCTCGCTCCAGATATACACGGCTAAAATTTACAATCGCCTATATGTTTGTATTTGCTTTCTCGAAACAAGTCCCTTCGATCTGTTCTAGATGTACTCTCCGCTTTGCAATTCTAACCAGCAACGTTGTTGTTTCCGCCGACTCCGCCGACTCAGTGCTAGATCGCGGAAGTTTCCGCTAAGACGAGTTCACCGCTCTTGCCTGCAACACGCGATAATAATATCAGTCGCAATCTATCAATGAATGTCGCTATATAAGGATCAAGCGGGCATGCCTATGAGAGCAAATGCGCCATCCCGTGAGTCTGATATCATCTTCGCTGACCCTCGCTCGCGTGTCCAATTGATTTTAGCCGAATGGTAAGGCCGCAAATCCAGGTGAAATGCTCACAGCCAGGGCCCAAGTTCAGCGCAACGTGTATATACATAGGCTGGTGACATGAGAACACGATGCGGCGCAGCCTGCGCACCCTGGTCCATTCATCTCAGGCATCTTTTCCAGAGCGATACGCCGCCATGATCATTATGCTAAGGTCACTGTGTCTCTGCCCTCTTCCCTATTCACCCACACATTCAATTCATTCCACACTCGGCAATCCTTGAGCTGCGCCGAAGTTCTCGAGCGCCTGAGGGCCGTGGCTTTCTTTCGGTTAGGTTGAATCCCAGCATAACAACTCACAGGACCCGATCTCCACACCAGTTCAGGAAGTCGCTCCCTGCGAATGCTAATTGTGGTCACCGAGGAGGACATCGAGGCAGTTCTCGGATGCGAAGTCGGGGACTCATCTTTTTTTTTTCCCTCCTCATGCTCCCAATCTTGAGGAGTGAAGAGCATCAAGGGGCCAAGGAGCTACGTATAAAGACCTTCCTAGATCCCTTGGCCCATCATCATCGTCCCTCCTTCGAACACATAACCGAGTACTTTTTCAGCGTCATCGTATTCTCTCTTCTAATGATTTATAACGTCATCTCTCTCTCTGCAGCGACTTCTACGGAAAACCTCCAGGCTTTGGAGGAAGTGAAGCATTTCTGCACCACAGATCTCGGTCGCGGCGGCAGGCAACGCTGGACCTATCACCTCCTTTCCAAGAGTGGCGTCGACAGCGAATTAGAGCGCATGTGCGACCCCCGCTCGTCCAGCTCGGTCGATAGCGTCACGTTTCAACCCTGCTCTGACTATGTAACTCTCAACCAAGACCGATACAACATCGAGGAATGGGACCTGCACGGGGGCATATGGCAGTTCAATGCCGTGTATGATGGTATTCAAATTCGATCGTTTCACTAAATGATCGCGCTGACCCTGTTTGGCACCGGGTAAGGTCATTGCGGTCACGACACGGTGAACTTCGTTAGCAAGCGACTCCCTTCTATGATAAGGATGTCGCTTCAAGCCCTTCTCAGCAGTTCCAGGGACACGGTTTCCCGTCCTGAGCTGGTCTCAGAAGCACTCACGAACGCAGTCAGGCACCTGGACGACTCGCTCCGTTCGGACCTCTTTGATTTCTTGCCTTGCGATAGACTCCGGGAGATGAGCCCCAGCAAGCTTAGAGAGTATATACAACGCCACGAATCCGAATGGGAGACTGTATCTGCACGGTGCACTCAGGGTGCCACGGTCATTTTCTCGCTATTAGATCCGTCGAAGAGACATCTATGGATCGTCAATTTAGGGGACTCTCAGGCAGGTGCGCCACTTCTGTCACGCACGAGGTTCTTCGTTCGTGTTTCTCATCTGTCATCACCAACGACAGTGCTCGCCAAAAGAACGGCGTCCGGAGAGTGGTCTGGATTCGTCGTGAACTCGCTTCACAACGGCGATAACCCGCTGGAACGCCAGCGTATCCTGCGGGAGCATCCAGGAGAACGTTGGTGTGTTGCAGACAACAGGGTCATCGGTTACCTTGCACCCACACGCGGTAAGCACCGCAGCAACACCTATTTTTTTCCCTTCTGCCACCGTCTGACCCTGCACCCGTTCGCACAGCAATCGGAGACACATGGTTGAAGGTTCCTTCCGTGTACACGCACCGAGTCTTCGGGCAATACGTACCCGATTGGATATCGCCTTCGGTGCTGGGAGAGTACGCAGGTCGTATTTTGACTCCCCCATACGTCTCGGACGTTCCGGACGTGCACCACTGTGTGTTCGACACACCGGCGGATAGCCAAGAGGCTTTTCTCATCTTGAGCTCTGATGGGCTCCTAGACCTCTATGACAACATCGGTATGGCACTCTCGGAGAGCGAATTGGCGAACAGATGGGTTCGCATCGTGGGCAACTCCCTCAGAAAGCGGAAGGAGCAGGGGATACATAAGAGCAGGAACCTCGCTTTTGACTTGCTACGCGACGCCATCGGTGGGGAGGATACCGAGCTCGCTTCGCGTAATCTAACCTTAGAGATGGATGATAAGTGGATAGACGATGTCACCGTTCTGGTTCAGCGTTTTTGAATCTTGCATAGTCGCTTATAGATTTTATTTGGACTACATACTTACCACCGTTCGGCTCTCCAAGTCTATGTCCTGGGTATTCTGACGTCATAGAAATGACTGATTTAGATATAATATATGTGGTATTGCGGATCACTATGTACCAATGTTACAGCCCTGAGAGATATATGTCATGACAAACGCCCGGGCGCACCCAAATACGCTTAGATCACGACGCCTAGTGGTACTCTCCTTTTCATACCTTTGCCACGACATCTAACGCCTACTAGTGCTCTCGTCTCAAACAGGACGAGTGTCCCGGTCAGCCTTGACGGAATGCGGGGAATTATGCTTGTTCCGCAGACTGCACAATGGGCAGATCTGGACGAAGGTCTCAATCATTGGCCATGTTATCGCGGCCTAGAAAAATAATAAAAATAAATATTGATCTCTGGGATCGCGATGCGAATGATAGCTACCATGCCTATGCGCCGCGTTTCCGAGACCATGGATGTGGATGAACCATGTGTGCGATGTGCATAGACGAGTATGTCATATATCTGGTTGCGCACAGGTATCCTTTCGAAGGCCCTCGTCCACTCGAATCCACCTAGATCATGATTGATAATTTCGGATTGGGGAGTTGACAAGGAACTGGAATGGTTATCGATGTGACCAATGTAATCCCTCCGTAATTTTTCCTCTTCAGAGGCTGCCAGCTGGAAAAAAGCGTCTCGAGGAGTTAACAGGAGATGGTACTTTTCCGAACCTAGCCGAACGTGGTGAAAAGCGATCCATTTCTTCAAACGGTCTGAGAGATTCTCTGCATCACTTCCTGCCAAAGAGCGACAGATTTCGGCATATACCTCCGGGGTGAGAGCTGCTGTCTCCAACAACTCGGACGGTAAACCATCCAAGAAGCGTGCGAGATTTTCCTCAAAAAGAGCCCTAGTAGGCATTTCGACTGGATTTAAGCTGTTGGTTTTCTGGATGATAACATCGGGGAGGGGTGCAAACAAGGGGTGCGACCAGGACTCGACGGAAGGTTTCGACACGACCATCCCTTGATCAGCGGAGAAAGAATGTGATATGAATGATAGTTTGTTGGTTGTAATAGATGGACGAGGCGCCAAAGCAGGAAGTAACGAGCCTGGAGCTGGCCTACGCCCGTTCGGCTCCGGCGTTTTGGTATGTTTATGCGATGACGAATCATCCCTTCGAGAAACATCAGACACCCCCCGAGCACGGCGGAATTGCGACGATGATGCCACATTTTGCCCGTAGAAGCTATGACCATCGCTAGATTCTCCTTGGCCATTAGGTGGGACAGAGGGTGGCTCTTCGCTGGATGGGATATCAGAAACCAAAAAGGAGGCCGTTTTGGCACCGTAAGGTGTCAGCTGTTTGTCCCGAACAGTGGCACCGTCGGAAGGAACTTTGTGCCTCTTTTTGGGAGTATAGTTGCATTCGGTCTTGGAATCCTCTGCACAATGATTGCAGACTGGAAGATTACGATCACACTGCAATTATGGTTGTCAGGATGCGATTTTGCCTGCGTTTGTCTGTAGATCCCACCTTGAGATTTCGAAGGCGGCACCTATCACAGCGGGGAATACCTCGATGTGCTGGGGTGGGCAAAGGGGTGTATCGGCACTCCCTACCATTAGCCCAGGAACAGTGGTTACATGTCGGAAGCACCCTATCACACTAGACAAAGGTCACAACGACAATCGGAAAGCAGGCCAAAGATCACACCTTCAGATTGTTCATGCGACAGTGGTCACAGCGTGGTTTTCCCCGTCGACCCTTCCACTGAGATTGACGAGCCATATACACCTTTGGATTCGGTATCCGTATCGTGAGTTGAGTATCGTCATTCAGCTCCTCCGCGGAGTCCAATTCCTCTGGAGAGTCAGACATTATTGATGTTTGAGGGAAGATCTAAAGGAGGGCAGAAAATGTCAGGACTGCGTCGAATATGAACCCAGCTGATATTACGGAATGGTCTTATATGCGCTGGGACTAGAAACGAAGAATTATTGCACGATTGGAACGGGGGAAGTGGTTATTGCTGTAAATAGGCGACAGTGGATAGCGAGGAGCGGGTCTTTGACGGTTTGAATAAATCAGGTGAAAATCGTCCTGTGCACAGGCTGGGCCGGCAAATAAACGGCGGGGCAGCGCAGCGCAAAGAGGTCGTCGGATGCGTAAAGCGATCCTGCACCGCAAGCCTGGACGAACTTACTTACAGGCGTGACGTTACATGTCACAGCACAATTTTGGTAAAGTAGTTGATCATTCAACTTACATTGCTCTCGGTCACGTTCGACCGAAGCAGCCGAAGTCTCTGCATTCCCCATGCTTGCTTTGCGAAAAACAAACACATTATTAAAGCCTATATCATTGCTCCTTTGGGCATCCCCCAAGTCGGAGTCGCTGCGGGACGATAGACTCGCGAAAGTCTGACCTTTCTCGGTGGATTTACGCATTCCGTTTCAACCATGTCTACGATATTTATTTTGCAGGCGTATCATTGGATTTAAAGGGCAGATATAGTGATCAATTTGGCAAGATGGATATAATGTTAATATTCCAATTAACGCGTCCATTTTACATGTTTTAATTTGGCAACCAAGAAGGATATGCCAAATTTGGTATGTATAGTTTTATGCAAACTTCTCCAAGTCCAATCAACGGCGGACTTTGTTGGATCTGGGGGAGGTTACATGTTGATTACTGAGTCTTCCATAAAATGACCCCCAATACATGAAACTCTTCTGAAAGTCGATAATTTATGATCGGTCATACACATGGTAGTCTAGGTCCGGATCCTGAGGCCTGATCCGACAGACCTGCCAGTGCAAGCCCGTGGTGGCAGTGTTTACGTTCTTCGGCTAGTACTTATGTAAAACACCTTCACTGCTCCTGTACGCAACGAAATAAGTCCGTCACAGATCCCCATGACAAACAGACGTGGCCATCCGATATCCAACGCTGGCGTATCAGAAACTTGTATCTCAATTCGGAAATTATATCTGTGCGGATGTAGAATGACGGCTTCGTGGCATGAATGTTTCAAGAACCCTGGGCCCAGTGGCATGCGCCCACCGCCATTTGATATCTTCGTTGAGAAGATTCTGCGGTTCGCAACAGACTTTTTATCCATAGATCCATCTGTCTCTGCCTCGAATGTGTCGTTGGCTGCATGCATGATAGGCCCGAGAGCATTGACGCTTCAGAGCCTCACTTATGCTCTTGCCGCTTTGTATCAGCCGTATTTTGGTATTTCCCTTGCGAAACGTCCCTTGTGATTGTGTGCTCTATTGTTATCACTCAAAACGCCTGGTTCATGCGTTTCCGGGGTTGTTCTGGGGTAATAAAACACTAATAATATGTAAAGATTCAGATTGGACGACTCGAACACGCCGCCTCAGGCCCTGGATGGTGTACCAGATGAATGATCATATTCAATACAAGAGGCTGGATCCCTATAATGCAATTCACGTGTGGATGATCAATTGATCTCCGTTGCAACAGATGGTCCAGGCAAGATGTCAGCTCCTGAGCTATTGAATATCTCGGGCGCGCCAGGATGACCCAAGGCTGCCGCGTGTCGACACCCAACGTTGCAACTAAGTACAAGTACAATACATCGACCGCGAAATTAGCTTCCACCTGTAGTAGGCTGGTTTCCGAGGCTTTTTTGCCAGAGGTCCTTACTTATTGTCATTGCTACCATTTAAATCGTGACTATCATTCAATGCATCTATAGGACAAATAACCACGTGTGTTGTTACCCTTGTGCTCATGGGTACATCATTCCTGCAATTGGTTTCAAGATACAATCGGTAGGTCAAATGAAGGAATCAAACCAACAAGTCGAACACCATACGGGGCTTGAAATGTTTCTTTAGACATCCGAAGCGGCGTCTTCGTCGGCATCTATGTCACTACTACCCCATGGGTCACCCTCTTCGTTTCCTCTGAGAGCGAGTGGAGGCGAAGAGCACATTGGATAGTCTAGATCATCCTCGGAATCCGTCTGCTGCTCATTTTTAGTCGAATGTTGAGACTCTTTCTCTTTGTACTGTTCCAGAGTACGACGTTGAACACGGTTGAGAACAAAGTCCAACTGAAGATAATTGGAGTCATCCTTGGCAAACTTGCGATGGCGACGATCTCGAATGTGCTGCGAGACATCAGTTTGAACCTGATATGTCCACGAAATAGAGACTTACGTATTCGAAATCTTCGAATTTCACCCTGCAGCTCTCACAATAACCAGGTTTACAGCCCTCGTCGCGCTTAGGTAATCTGAGAGTATTCGTACTGCGACTTTTTCTAAGTAACGCCTTGGGATGATCAGGAATGCTGTCCGGTGGCCCCATGGCACCTAGCTGTCGATTCGAGGTGGCCTTTCCCGTAGCCAGAGTGGATACTCTGCGGGAAGTGACAACTTGCTGTTGGATTCGGCCGCGCAGGTTCGCCGGTAGATCAAGAGCTCGCAGAGCTCCGCCACCAGCCGAGGTGGTACCCGTTGTAGAAGTGATTCCAACACTGTTACCCGAAGCGGCGATATACGCGCTCGTTGAAGCCAAGTAGCCAGATGCGTTAGCTGAGGCCTGGGTATCCGGAAAATCTGCATCCAAGTCAACAAACTCCTCTGCTCCGGCATTCGCGAACTGGCGGTGTAGATTATTCATTGACACAGAGCGTCGAAGGTCACCCGTTTTGCGAGCGAGGAGTTGTGCTTGAGCTTGCTTCTTCCGTCGGAGTTCGGTCGCTGCCCGTTGTCGTCTCTCGATCTCCTTATCTTCTTCGCCCCGTTGAGTCCTTTCCCAGCGGCGCCGTTCCCTCTCGTCGAATTCGATGAATGGACCTCGAGAATGAGGGTGACAATGGAGAATAGGCCAAGCGCCACATTCCTTTCCATTCCGCCCTTTGTGAATGGGAAACTCGAGGGCATGTATAGTTGCCAACTCCTGTCTCATGTCTTCCACCAAGACAAAGTAGCTATTTTTCGCAAAGTATCGGAAATCGTGACGTTTCTGGGTCGGATCGCGTTCTGTAGTCCCATGTAGACGTTCAGAAGCAAGCAAGCGCGTGAGATTGCGTTGATTGTTGGTAACCGTAGAAGTTGGCTGAGTTCCAGGCGGATGCTTGGTGGTAACTGGTGCAGGTAGATCGCATCGCTCCAGGATGCTATCTAGCTTGACGGTATTCCATATCTTCATATCAAATGCCTGGGCCTTCTCTACGAGATTAAAGCTCTGCGTATTACTATCCTCCGTGACGCTGGGTGGGAATGTCAGCAAAACCTAAGTATACGACGAGAGTACGACTCACCGTCCTCTGAGCTTTATCGGACTCTTAAGCGGTAGAGGAGTACGCGAACCGGCGCCACGCAGTTTGCGAGCATTCTCCTTGTTTGAATGGGTATCCTCAGCAGGAACAGGTTGATTGGTGATCAAGTGGGTAATTTCGTTTGAGAAAAAATCCTCGACTCGCTAGTTGGGGGACAATCGATTGTCATCAAGAAGGAAAGAGAAAGACTGTATAGACATACGGCACCAAGTTGGGCAACTCTGGATGCCAGCGAGCTCCTTAGGGTTGCAGTGTCGGGATCGAGTTGATCTAGGTCGAAATAGAACACCCATGAAGGAAATGCTCGCGTGTACTTGACGCGGAACTCGTTCCTTACTGCTTCGCGTGCCAGCCGCTTCTGATCCTTGTCTTTGCGCTCCTCATCTGGTTGAGTGCCGCTGTTTGTGTCTGCATGAGTCGCCCTGACACGCTTGGGATTCGTCTGGCTAGCAAGTGCATCTCCAGCAGGTTCTGGGGAACGCGGCCGCTTGCCAGAAGCCAAAGGAGTTCGAGACTTTAGAGGCGAGTTTCCGATTAGTTGCTGGAGGTGCTGGCGGGTTCCCAGCGGACGGCGGTTGTGGAGAGTGGCCATTGTTGAGGAGAAGCAAAGCGTTATCGGCAAGCCAGGATAATCACGACCACGTTGGTATTGGCCACGACAGCCTGGCAATTTGTGGACCAGACAAGAATTGGCGAGAGTGCTCGTTGTTTGCCAATGGCTAGCTATTTCTCACGCAACACGCGATGACGCGCCGACGCGTCGTGGTCTGGTTGTCACGAGTTATATTGGCTGACGGTGAAAGCATGCATAATGTAGCATTAAAAAATGTAACGGGGATCATGTCACTAATTGAGATCCTTCAGTGCGTGTCTATCTAAACCGTCCACAACAGAGCTGTCTTCGAGCGGTATACAAAAAGGACCTCTCGTTGGTGGACCTTTAACGAGGTTACTGGCTATTACCATGTCCTGTCTCTCCGGTAAATTACCAGGGGCCGCTGGAAGATAATTCTGAGGCGGAGAAAGGGGTGAGGATGGCGTGAAAAGAAAGCCACGCTGGATGGAGAAAAGAAGGGTCGTGATGGGTGTACTGGGGTTGCCAATGTCCCCCCGCTCCTCATAAGGCTCCGCAGATTGTAACCGTCCTTCCACAGGGTCGGAAGACTCGGGTACAGGTGTCAGGACGGGATCGTCCCGAGCTTCGGGATTAGCGGGATGTGGTGTGCAATCAGGCGACGGTGGTAGGGGTGTTTTTATAGGTGTCGATGGACTGGGCGGTAGAGGAATGAGAGTTGGTAATATTTCCTTCGGCTCCGGCGTAACCAGAGGACGCGTACGCTTCTGCACGGCCCCTACTGGACGTTGCTGAGTTGCTATCTTGCTGGGATTGTTAGATCCACCTTTCCCTGAGGGTTTGTGAGCACGTTGACCTGGTGCTAGACGCGTCGGGGCTGGTCCACTGGTTGTCTTGGCTGGGAGCGGAGCCGATCGAGTACCTCCAGAAGCTTTCTGATCGATAGCCGACGTTCCAGATACCACTACTTCCGTACTTCGGCTAGGAAGCTTTGAGTGAGGTTTATTGACAGTATTACCAGCCCGATCCGTAGATTTTACACTTGCGGCTGCCTGATCACTGGCGCTGCCGTTCATGGGTACAGATGGAAGCGGTACCCTTTTAGCACCACTCCCAGTGGGTTTGAGTCGGTCAGGAGGGCGATTGAATTTGATTTGCATGGGTGGAGGGCGTTGAGGACCAGTAGTTGTAGATGCATTCCGAGAAGATGGGACCCGGGCAGCACTTGGCAGAGGATGCCGCACAGCCTGATGAACAGGAACGGATGTTGGTATGACAAAACGCTGGGCAGCGCCAGAAGGCTGAGTAGTGGTCTGTAAACTACGAGGCTGAGGAGGGTCGCACTGCATTTGAGAGACGGTCCTCTGACGGGGTGCGCGAATGTCAGCTGTAGTTGGGGGGGCATGGATGACTGGGCGTTGCCGTATGTTGTGAGGAGGATCATCTATGGCTGGATGAGTAGAAGGCTTCGAAATTGTTGAGGTTGCAGGTCGTCGTCCCGCTTCCGTTACTGTGTTATTCGCGCGACTGGAAGGTCGGCTAGTCTGCTTCTGCCCGGCATTAGAGTGGATGCCCGACGGGCCAGTTTGGACATCCAAGTATTTCTTTACGATTGGGGAGAGCGGAGCGACAAAGCTAGAGGATGGATTAGTTACGTTCCACAACTGAACTTTGTCAACCTACTTATCTACCCTTGCAGGCATCAACAATTTATAAGCTTTAAAAATCTCCTTGCTTGTCTTTCGGACATCTGCACTGGCATCGCGCGCTGTTGATTTGATAAAATCCTCCACAGTGCGAGCTCGGGTCTCTCTCTCGAGGTCCGGAGGATTGAAACAGTTAAGACAAGCTAAGATGGTTTCCGCAGCCGTCAAACGAAGAAAGACCGACTTGTGATTGGCAAGATCGGCAATATATGGCAAGAGAGATGGGAGGCGAGTCTGCTGAACAATAGAAAGAATACATGCCCTAGCACGCGAGGTGAAAACCTTGTTCGTGCGACCGCACAGGGCCAGCAACGTTGGAAAGAATTGGGACACCAGAGGCTCGAATGAGGGGCCTAGTATGGTGGATAACGCAGTGAGAAGCTCGATTGCAGCGCCTGATAGCCTACTGCGCTCTGAGTTCAAAGCACTGTTTAATGGTCTGGACATTAAACGAATGCCAGCTACCATTTCAGAAGGGAAATCACATGCGCCGCTGTTGCAGAGGTGGGTTAAGTGGAGGATCCCCTGTGTAATCGTGTCCCAAGTGTCTTCGGTTTCATCGAGAACAACTTTCTTGCGCGCTGCGTCGATTTCGGTTTTAAGGGTCTCTATAGAATCACACTAATAAAGAGATGTTAAAGCTGTAGTTCCAACAGGATACGAGCTGTACTCACCGTCGTTATTGGCATTGAGTTGAGAAACGGGAGAAATGCAAGAGTATTGAGAGATGGAGTCTCACTGGCATGTAGCTTGAAATCCAACTGTTGTTGGCGCGTCTCGGACGAGAAATAATCACGTGACCGAGATCTCGGCAGTGGCCAAGCGATTGAAACTCAGCGCAGCGCAGACGAGTGTACAACGATCCACGGACGACGTTGACGACATCCCCAAGACCGATTCTACCAAGGTGAGGCCATTTCCGCGCGATAGAACGGTCCTGGACAGTAGTTTGGCATCAGCGAGGACTGCAGTTCGACGGAGACCAACATTTGCGGTGGATGTATGATGTGGGCTTGGATGTGGAACTGATGACCTCTTACTTAGGCATTTGCACCATGTCTCTAGTCGTGCCCGAACCCCACCAACAATTCCAGGTACGCATACATTTTCTGAGCGTCGGAACTATACCCATGAGGCTCTCAAGCACATTCTGCGTCTACTGAACACCAACGTCGATGGCAAACGCAAGATTATGTACGCCCTGACAGAGATCAAGGGTGTTGGTCGTCGATATTCAAACCTCGTGTGCAAAAAGGCCGATGTAGATCTCAACAAGCGGTGGGTTATCTCACGGACGATTACCTGGGGATGCTGAACGCCCTACAGTGCTGGGGAGCTCAATTCGGATGAGCTCGAGCGCATCGTAACCATCATCCAAAACCCAACGCAATTCAAGATTCCGACGTGGTTCTTGAACAGACAGAAGGATATTGTCGACGGCAAAGACTACCAGATCCTATCGAACGGCGTGGACTCGAAGCTGCGTGACGATCTGGAGCGACTGAAAAAGATTCGGGCACACCGTGGTCTGAGACATTTCTGGGGACTGAGAGTGCGCGGACAGCACACAAAAACCACTGGTAAGTCGCTATGAGACATTCTTGAATCATCGCACTGACGGTGTGCCAGGACGTCGCGGGAAGACCGTCGGTGTATCGAAGAAGCGCGGTTAGGTCACTTATGTATTTTGTCACGTGATGAACTTGTCTCTGTTTTCCGTGCGTTTTCCATGCGGGATGGTGTGAACGATGTGAATAAAATCACCGACAACTCAAATCTTCCGCGTCATCTCACGATGGCCGCTACTCCGGCGAAAACCAGAACGTCGGCCATCCCGACGCCTGGGAAGTCGAGCGGGATACCCACACCAGGCGGTAGATTTCGTTCCGCCTCCACCATCACCGTACAACCCGCGCCCGACACCGATGACTTCGCTTCCCGCGCGTTCGCAGAAGCCATCAGGGCCAATGATCCTGCACAACACCGCGCCGGCTTCACCCATAATCCCTCCTCCTCTTCATCTTCTCCTAAATCTTCTCTCTCTGCCCTTCAATCCGGGAGGCGTTCCGTCGCCAGTCGTCCCTCCTCCGTCACCTCCGCACCACCGACGCGTGCAAAAACACCAACTGCGCGTCCCCCGAGCCGCCTGTCTGATGCTTTCCCCCGCAGCATCAGTCGTGCTGGTAAAATATTCGAGGTCGGTGATAATGTTAGGATCGAGTCCCTTGGCTATGAGGGCACCCTGCGGCACGTTGGAGAGATTGACGGCAAGCCCGGCCTCTGGGCTGGTGTAGAGCTCAGTGGAGGTTTTGCCGGAAAGGGCAAGAACGATGGGTCCGTTAACGGGTGCGTCTGACAAACGAACACGATTCTACTGCGTTTCAATCGCGACTTCGTTGTCCTCCGTCCTTTTATCCGCTGATACTGCCATGCAGAATACGATATTTCGCGTGTTCACACAACTGTGGCGTGTTTGTCGCAGCTACCAAACTTTCTCCTCCTACAGTAGGTTCAAATCATCGTCCCCCGTCTGTCGCATCGTCTCGCGGTGATCGTGTGACCCCCTCGGTCTCCGGACGAGTGACTCCATCAGCCCCATACTCCATCAGCGCCGGGCGCATAACACCCTCTGCGTCACATGGAAGAGTGACCCCGCACAACTCGAGGACAAATCCACTGCGAATGTCCGGTCGCGTTACACCAGGTACCACTCCAGCTGCCCGCAAGTCCAAGCCTATCCCCGGTCTTGGAAAGTCTCAGCCCCAACCCCTGCCAGCCTTAGAGGCGCAGATTACTTCGGGTTCGCGAGCCTCCAAATATATTGGTTTGACAGCCAAACAATTAAATTCGCGCCCAAGCCCCAGTCGAAACGAGCATTTTTTTAATGCACAGGCTTCTCCTTCTCGGACTTCTGTCAGTGCAGACGATGGTGCACGATTATCCGATTCGCCATTTACTACTCCAAAAGTCGGTGCAACGAAGACTCTCAATTCCCTGAACAGTTCCCTCGTGCCTGGGATTAGGCCCAGAAGTTCCCTCAATACCCCTAGGCCCAGGGTGCCCAGTGCGGTCGCGATGCCTCCACCCGCATCTCCGATGCGATCAACATCCTTTAGTAGTCCGTCTTGCTCCCTCAATGACAATCCTGCGCATGATGACAAAGAACACCGTCCCCCTTCCTCCCTGGATCTTACCGCTTCCAGTCAGGCTCTGCAAGATAAGATCAATCACCTACTAGGCAACGCGACAGTTTCCGAGCCGGTGGTCGTTCATCCCGTCTCATTATCCTCCCCCATCCAGTCTACTTCTGCCGATACTAGCGCGATCGACGCTCATGAAGCCAAGTTATCTGCTCTCAATTCCCGCCTGGAAATACTCCAGAGGGAAAAAACCTCTTTGCAAGAGTTGGTTTTATCGCTTCGCTCAGACCTTGAACATCGTCAAACCTTGGAGCGGGATCGCGATTCCACCCTCGCCACTACTGTTGCAGAGACAGAGAAAGAGTTACGTGCTACGGAACGGAGGTTGAGTGAGAAGGATTCGAAACTGGAATCTCTTGAGCGTTTGAATGCGCAGATTACTGCAGAGTTGGAACGCGCTAAAGCGGAAAGCGAAGCGCGTCTGAATGAGGTGCAGGATAACCTTGATACCAGCGAAACGTTGGTCCGAAATCTCAAAGAGGCTATTGAAGCCAAAGAGGGTGCAGAGCACGAAAGCAATACGCTTTTGAAGACCAAAAACGCGGAAATCAGCCTTTTAGAGTCGCGACTAGAAAAAATTTCGATTGAGTTAGATATGGAGCGGAAAGAGCTGGGGTTGCAGATTGACGAACTTCGTCAAGCAGGACAAGTGAGCGTATTCACGTTGTTAAATTTCGTCCCTGACGTCTCTGCTCGCAGGAAACTATTGCACTTTACGAGGAACGGCTCAGCGCAGCGGACTCAAGGCGATATGAAATGGAAGATAGGATTATCGCGCTTGAGGAGCAGTTAAGAAAAGCAGCAAGCCCGCCCTCACCCGGTCTTACGGCGCAGCGCGCTACCTCGGCTCTTGAGATCGACAATGAAACGCTTCGAGAGCAAGTTCAACACCTTCAGAGAAAGCTCTCGACGATGGAAGATACTCTAGAGGATGCCCGGGTAGCAGTAGACCGGGAGGAGGCCGCTACGAGAGAAAGAATCAAGCGCTTCAAGGAGAAGGAGGAATCGATGCGAAATGAGTTAACTGAAGGTCGCAAAGCAATAGAACAAGTTGCAAAAGCTGAAGCATTAACCAAGAGTCGCATCGAGGAGGTAGAGGAGGCGCTGAGGGAGAGCACGATTGCACTTGAGAATGCAAGAGCCGAAATCGAAATTCTGCGCACGGATGCCGCAGTATGTCACTTCCCTTGCCCTTGATTTTCTGCTAACCTCTCTCAAGACAGCTGATATCAGTGCTGAGAATGTGTCTTTAAAAGTTGCTGAAGTCAGCCGTCAGGCTGCCATGGAGCATGCTCGGTTAATGGACGAGATACGGGATCTAAAAGACGAGCTCGAGCTCTCACAGTCAGCATCGCAGTCTAGTGCAAAGACGAATGATGCAGAAGTAAGTGAAAAAAAGAAAAAGATAATAATAATAATAGACTGATTTCGGCTTATTTCCTGTCACAGGATGCACGCTGGCGCTCAATGTTTGAGGATGAGCAAGCCGAAGTTCAGTCGTTACGCATGGCTTTAGACGAACGATCGGTCGAACTGGACTCCCTTCGTAAGAAACTAAATCGCGAGGTGCCAATGAACAGTATACACGAACCCGCCAAGTCACCGTCCAAATATGAATCAGAGGAGATCAAGGGACTGAAGTACGATGGTTGAGAACAGGCTGCTGCACGTACTGAGTTAAAGATTTTCAGGCACATTGTTCAAGAACTGCAGAAAGAGACGCTGGCTGTCTCACAGCGCAACAAGTTGCTAGAGGCCGAGAACAGGCTCCTGATATCTGAAACCGACCAACTCCGACAGGCATGTTCCAGCTGGTCACTCTACTCTATGAATATCTACACTAAACCTACCATAGGAGCTCACAATCCTCGAAGACAACGTTGAACAAGGCCTCTTGAAACAAGAGGCTGCCCTTGATGCTGATGATCGCCCTTCGGCTCTCCCTGTGAACCTTCAGACGAAGTATGAAGTATGTTGTGACCTCGATTGCAATCACCGGTGATCTCATCATACATTGTAGAGTGAGCTCGAGCAGCTCAGAAAACGACTTTCAGAGGCAGAGATTAAGACGGCACGAATAACGCATGACGTCAGTATGGTATTGCCGTTACGTCGACAAAATCTAACAGATGTACAGCTTAACAAGGAGATTAGTGAGCTCGAAACGCTCATCGAATCAAAGGTGATTTTACGGTCCATTTTTTGCGTTTGAATTATGACCAACTTTGGTTCACAGATCTACCGTGAGGTATGTCAATTTGCCAGAATTATTACCTGATACTCATACCACCCCATAGGATGAGCTCGAACAGGAAGTCGAGCGACTGAAAGAGAAACTCTCTCGATCCAAGAAACCGTCCAGGGGCAGCACGGACCCAGCCGACTTGGGACTACGTCGGGTGTCGAGCGCATCAACTGTGATGAGCAGCGACGATGACCTACACTCCGCCTCTCGTGAGGACATATGTGAGATTTGCGAGCGGCCAGGCCACGACATCTTCACATGCGATCTTCTCAAAGAAGATGCACCTGCACCACTCGTGACACGCCCTAAACCGAGCTCACAGCTGTATTGTGTAGATTGTGAAGGCTATGGTCACATCGCCTCTGATTGTCCTCATTCACTGGATGTTTTCTGATTTTCCTTCGCTCTTTACTATTAATCCTGTTCTCTGCATTTTGTTTAGTGGCGTATGATTTCTAGAACCTGTTGGATATAATCACATTCGGAGGATACTACTAGATTATGTAACATCTTAACTATTGGTTCTCACGCAGGGAGCAAAATTTCGAGATAACGATCTCACAGTTGCGCAATCATGTCCCGCTTCTTCAGACAAGCTGACGACTCTGACTCTGATACAGAGGAATCTGACGAGGAACTCCTTACCAGCGGCGATGAAGAGGCTCCCAAAAAACCTGCAGCGAAGCCAACGGGCATGTCTCGGTTCCTTCGCACGGCTGGTAGCGACTCCAGTAGCTCCGAAGCGGAATTAGACTCTGAAGAAGACAGCGAGGCCGAGCCCGGAAAGAAAAAGGGGAGGTTCCTACGGAACGATTCCGACGACGATGAAAGTGAAGACGATGAAGATGTGAAGCGCGTTGTCAAAAGTTCCAAGGACAAGCGCCTCGAGGAGATCGAGGCGACCGGTAAAGTGATGGATAATGCTCTCAAAATCAACGACTGGGTGTCCATATCTACGGGTTTGTTGCTTTATCAGATTCCCGTGCGTACCGCTGACTCGAATATTAAGAATTCGAGAAGCTGTTGCGTCTAGTGCAACGCCAAAGCAACGTTGCTGAACCTATTCCCCCATTTTTCCTCAAAACACTTCTGAGTCTAGATAATTCCTTGAATACTGCTTTGGCCAAGGAAAAGGAAGCGAAGAAAAAGATGAATGCCGTGAACGCGCGTGCATTGAACTCCATGAAGCAAAAAGTCAGGAAATCGACGAAAGAGTACGAAAAGGAGATGTCACAGTATCAGGCCGTAAGAAATGCATCCCATTCTGTCGTTCTTTTTCAACCTGTTGCAGGACCCGGAGGCATTTGAACGCGAACATGATCTCCACGCTCGCCCTGTGGAAGCTGCATCTGCCAAGGCGACGAAGAAGCCGAAGAAAATTGTTGAAAGTGATCGCGAGGAGGAACAATCTGCGGAGGATGATAACTTCACCACGGTTGGAAAAGGTGGCAAAGCCATGCAGTTCACCGCAGACGCTATCTTCAAGACTCTCAAGATCGTACACGAAGCCAGAGGCAAGAAGGTTTGCGGGGTCTGATCACCGTTTAGATTGTAGCTAATGAGCACTTCAGAACACGGATCGGGGAGAACAAATGCGTATTCTGGAAAAATTACTCGAGGTCGCTATTACACCTTACCAGCGCATTCGCGTTCTTTTAGCCCTGGTCTCTTCACGATTTGATTACAACTCGTCTGTGGCGTCCTATATGCCCATAGATCTATGGGTATCGGCTGAGCGCGAAGTCGATAAGCTCATTTCAATCGTCGCCGCAGATTCAACATACTTGATACAAGAGATCACGGAAGACTACGACGAACTCCTTGAACGCTCCCCTGATACTGAAGCAGATGGTATCGTTCGTATCAGGGGTAGTATCATTAGCTTTGTAGATCGTCTTGACGACGAGTTTACCAAGAGTCTGCAAAACATCGATCCTCACGGCACGGAGTACGTGGATCGTCTGAAGGATGAGAAAGTACTTTACCGGACAATATGTCGTGCACAAGCGTTCTACGAGAGTTCTCTACAGTTGGAACCACTTGCACGAGTGATAATGCGACGCCTCGAGCACATCTATTCAAAGGTACGTTCGGGAACTTAGGTGATCACCCATTTTACTCATTCCTCTTCAAGCCAGACGCAGTTGTCAGCGCCCTCGAGTCTTGTCTCGCCACTTCGGAAGTTTCTCCAAACGTTTCTTTAGCTTCTTCCTCAACAACGTCGAGTCTAATCCATGCTCTGTGTGTCCACCTCTACAAAGCCGATAACTCTTTACTGCGCACCAGGGCTATACTGAGCCACATATACCATCACGCCCTTCATAACGATTTCTATACCGCTCGTGACATGCTACTGATGTCACACCTTCAAGAGTCTATTCACTCCGCTGACGTGGCCACACAAATACTCTACAACCGCACTGTTGTTCAACTAGGCCTGTGCGCCTTCCGCTGTGGTTTAATCAAGGAATCACAAGCTATGCTGCAGGACATCTTCTCAACCCAGCGCGTCAAGGAACTTTTGGCCCAGGGTGTCCACCAGCAGCGATTCCAGACGCAACTCACTCCCGAACAAGAGCGAGCCGAGCGAGCGAGGCAGCTTCCATTCCACATGCACATTAACACGGAACTCTTGGAGGCTGCCTTCCTTGTGTCAAGCATGCTTGTAGAAATTCCTTTGCTCGCTTCTATCGACTCAGATGAACAAAAAAGGAAGGTGATTTCAAAACCTTTCCGTCGTCTGTTGGATTTCGCGGACCGCCAAGTTTTCACTGGTCCGCCTGAGAGTACTCGTGATCATATAATGCAGGCAAGCAAGGCACTACAAGATGGCGAATGGGAGAAGTGTCGCGATCTCATTCAGAGCATCAAGATCTGGAGCCTTATGCCGGAGTCCGCGTCGGTGAAGGAGATGCTGGCTAAGTGAGTTTCCACGACGACATCCAGGGGGAAGAGACTATTTAACAAACGTGTTTAGGCGAATCCAAGAGCAAGGTCTTCGGACATATTTGTTCACATATGCACCGTTGTACTCCACCCTCTCACTTTCTCTTCTTTCGCGGACGTTCTCGTTACCGCTGAGAACGGTGACGTCCATAATTTCAAAGATGATTTGGAATGAGGAGCTGTCCGCATCCCTCGATCCATCCACTGGCGTCGTTGTATTTCATCGCATCGAACTTACTCGTCCACAGCAACTCGCCCAAGTCATAGCCGAAAAAGTTAGTAACATGGTTGAACAGAATGAGAAGGCATTGGACGTGAAGCTCGGTACTGCCGCGGGATGGGGAGATAGGGGAGATACAAAAGGCGAGAAACGAGGTGAACAAACCCAGGAACGCCGTGGTAGAGGAGATAGAACAAGAGGTGGTTTACGCGGTAAGAATTTGTTTATGAAATTGACGTAGATTAGCTAAATGCAGTCCACGATAGGTGGAACCCGTGGCCGCGGTTCTCGGTTCGCACAAGGTCTCGGTAACCAGATGGCAGGACATTCGTCGTCACGAACACGATAGATGGGTTGTATTAGCCTCCGTCTTACTCCATATTGTCTTGTTCCTAGTACTATGCGAGTACTACTCGACTGAGTCATCACTCGCGTCCGAACCTTTAACATCATCTTCCTCGTCCAGATCCTCGTTATCGGCTCCCCAATCAGACACATCAAGCTTCTCATTTCGAACGCTTTCTGGAATAACACGGGGTGAAAACATGAAAATGTCAAAAGACATGAGAAAACTCACCATTTTCTTTCACTTCGTATCCACCCTGCGTGACGCACCGCACTAATTCTGCCTTGGTCCCGACTCTTGTGTTCCTTCCAAGAATACAGCCCTCGAGTTTCGCTCTGTACCAAATTTCAGTAGCGCACACAAAAGCGTCCGCGCCTCATGCTTACCCGTCCGAGACCAGGCAGTGGTCAAGCAACACGCAGCCGACGATCTTCACCATTTTCCCAATGATGCAATGCTTCCCTATAACAGATTTCTTGATCGTCGTCTTCTCGTCGACTTTTGTGAAATCCCCGATCGTTGAATCAGATGAGATTGATGCTTTGGCGTCAATGAGGGCTCGTTTCTGTGGGTCAACAGGTAAGGTATAAGACGCATCGTTTATGAACTGCATGGACCACGGTGAGTCAAGGTAAACTTGTATGTATGCGAGGGCCATACATGTCGGTTGGCCTCCAAATAGGCGAGTAAGTTATTGGCACGAGTGCAATAGCCATCCTCTGCGCGGTGAATGATGACACCGACTCTAAGGCTACTTGGCTCTATAGAGACGTGGTCTGAGCCGGTTGGGCTGGGTGGAACAGAGTATACTAGCTCCCGGCCTAGTTGGAGTGGCGAGGATGCACTTGAACGAGTGTATGTCGATCCTTTGGTCTTTGTGGAGCTGACTGTGTGGAGGGTAGAGTGTCTCATTGGGGTGCGTGCCGCAAAGTTAGAAAGCGAGCCCAGGACTAGAAAGGAATTATAAACGAACCCAGCATGACTTGCAAAGATTCACGTACCACGTCCGTACTTCGAGCGCTTCGTCGCTTGGTATTGCACCTTGCACAACCAAGGGAAAAAGTCCTCCCGCAGAGAATCCAGTTCGGTCTTTCGGTGCAGGGCATCCAGTATTTCACGTTTGCAAACACATACGTGAGAATCTTGAAATTTGGTGGAGAGCTTCGCCCGAGGGTAGCAGGAAAGCAAGCTCATCCTCAGCTCGAGCTCTTCTGCGTTCTTGTCCGTGTTATCGAGAGTGTCAATGTACAACAATGTTTCGGTGGAGTCGTCCCAAACTATTGGACAGGATTGCGAAGGAGGGCCCCACTCGTCTGGAGCTGCAGATTTCTCCGACCTGAGCGACTCAAACCAGCAAGTGGTGGCGATCGCGCCATCCGAAGAGACTTCAGAGCGGAATTTATCCAGGAGTTTTGACAAGGGAAGTGTCGGAGGTGGGATAAAGTCACAAGGGAGTATAACAAAGTCTTCTTGGATGCGACTGGAAAAGTGCCTGAGGATGGAGCATGTCCCGACACTCAGTTCCTGTGCCTCATCGAATGATTGGATGTCGACGTGTAGCGACGAAGAGGATACAGATGATTCGGAATGGATGTAGTGTGATATAGAGGGACGATGAGAGGAAGGGCAAATGAGGAGGACATCTGGCAACCATGTCTATGATATGCACTAAACGGATCAAAAACTATCGCACCTCTGATCCCGGACTGTTCGACCCAGGAGAGGGTATAGTCGACCATTGGCTTGTTAGAAATAGGGAGTAGTGCTTTCGGGAAAGGTTGGTCCCCAACATCGCCTGTCAAGGGAAGAAGTCTTGAGGCAGTCAAAATCGCTGAAGGGACACAGAAACAGTAGCACTCACTCATTCCCGAAACCTGCGAGAATTACGGCGAGAAATTCGCGAGGAACTGACTGAACTGGCTCGACGCTGAAGTCCATTAAAGAGAAAGATAAGATCGCACTCGAGTCACAATGTCATTGCCTTTTCTAGCTACCGGTCACCTCAACGCTACGACTCCTTACAAGACCGCGACCAACCCTAGCATTGTCCTTCACCCGCGAAAAAATAAGACAACGCCAACACCGTATCTAGAAATGGTTGTTGAGGTTTTCTCAACACAAAAGCTGATGGAGACATACCCATACCGTAGATCTATCACTCAATGACTGAGGAACATCCGACCCTTGGTACGACGGCGCTGGAGGATTTTGCGTCCGCCTGGAGTTTTTTTCCTTGCGAGAAAACCGTACTTCCTCTTCCTTACTCGTTGCGAGGGCTGGTATTCTGTACCGCGCGATGCGAAACGAACACTGGTCATGTCGGTGAGGCGAAGCGGGAGCGTCCACCTCAAGGGGCTCAATGTCCTGGCCACAAAGAGGGTGGGCTGGACTATCCGAGTTGCCCTGGTAAAAGAGGAAAACAGACTCATGGACAACATCCCGGTTGGAGGTGACTTGTATTACTACTTGTATTCCCACGCCGAGCATCATCATGCTATAGCGTTGTAGCTGTAACCTTATCCCGCCGCACACTACCAGCCATTTCCTTCGATACACCCTCTGTGAGCATGGCGCAGCCTTCCGTGCACCAGCTTTTCCGACGTCTTGAAACTGTTGGCAAAGGCGCTTATGGCTCCGTCCACAAGGGTGTCCATCTACCTACAGGTAACATCGTGGCACTCAAGATCATCAACCTTGATACAGCAGACGACGACGTCGAAGCTATCCAGCGCGAAGTAGCCCTCCTGACTCAGCTGCGTGACGCGCCGAATGTCACCAAATACTATGGTTGCTTCTTAGATGGCCCACGCGTCTGGATTGCGATGGAGTTCGCTCAGGGAGGTAGTGTTCGTACCCTCATGCAAACTTCCAAGGATGGGATACTCGAGGAGCGCTTTATCATCCTCATCACTCGCGAAGTCCTCACTGGGCTTGCCTACCTTCACAAATCCGCGATCATCCACCGTGATATCAAGGCTGCAAATATTCTCGTTACCGCGACTGGAAAGATCATGATTTGCGATTTCGGTGTCTCCGCGCTATCGGCAACGACGACGAGCAAGCGAAATACCCTCATGGGTACTCCCAACTGGATGGCACCGGAGGTCGCCCAGTCGACGCCCGTATACGACAGCAAGGCGGACATATGGAGCTTGGGTATCATGGTATATGAGATGGCCAAAGGTGCCCCCCCGCATTCAGATCTGAGGGATGCGATCAAAGTCATGCAACTCATTTCCAAAGTCAGACCGCCTAGATTGGGAGAAGGAGATGGTAGCAGGGACATGAGGGATTTTGTTTCTCATTGTCTCCGAGAATCACCTAATGACGTATGTAGCTAGAAATCGTGACCCGATCATCTTACTGATGTACCTACTAGCGCCTTTCTGCAGACGAGCTTGCTAAAACAAAGTGGATCAAGTCCGCTGCAAAAGTAAACATATCCGTGTTAAGGGAGCTGATACTCAGGTATGATGCTTGGATTCAAAGCGGGGGATCCAGAGCTAGCCTCGCAGAGCCTCTCGACTGGGAGAGTGAGGAAATGAAAGAGTAAGGTTTGTTCACGGTACGTGGGGAAACCTGCTTATGCTTTTCAGCCTGCAAAAGATCACCGAAGAGAAGGATGAGCTGTGGGAGTTTGACACTATCAGGCGTAATTCGCTCAGGAATGCGCTCAATGACGGTGATGTGGAATTCCCCAATCCCGTTGACGTGCCTTCATTAGCCCCCACAATACGCCCTGCACCAACCCGCTTACCAACTTCTCTACGCGGCCTCTTTGACGACGGTACTACTACAGATGACACACTCAAGCCATCACTTCCATATCCGCTACCCACGACAATAACACCGACGGTCACTCCTCCCATCGTACCCCATTCTTCGTCGCCCACAAGAGAGCCATCTAGTAAGAAGGTTGGACTCCCGGAAGCAGTAGACGATGTCCAGTTCGCCAAATATAATGAATTTTCCTTCCCAAGTCTCCGACCCCGTCGCTCACAGGATACCACACCTTCACTACCCGCCCCTCGCCTTCCTCCAACAAGTCCTTCCCTGATTTCTAGAGCACGATCCTCCGATACGGCTGATGCAGAATCTTCTCCAGTCGAGAGCTCTCCGTCTCGGGTTTCCCTCGGAAGGAAACCTAGTCTCATCCGCCAAGCTTCAGTTGCTGTAATGGAAAGTACACCGATGTCACCCCTCATGCCACCTGTCAGACCGTTCGCCGCACGAGAGAGAAGCGGCAGTTCTTCCAGTAGGGGAAGCGACGGTAGTAGTTCCTCTAAAAGCTTGGTTCTTCCGGGGCTGAAAGACGCGGTGAAGGTAAAGCTGACCGCTCTTTCTCTGTGCCCAGCCTTTCGTTGATTCTGCCAGTTCCCCTTTCTCACGTCAGAGCATCAAATGGGAATGACCGACCTATTGCCCTCATCTCCATCGACAACTAGGTCCAGCTCTCAACCCAACATCCATTCGCCTACTCCGCTCGGCTCGCATAGCCTAGGTTTCCGCGCGGATGCGAACGCATCGACAACTTCACTTCCCAACCCCAGAAGTGGCTCTCCATCACGCTCTGACAGGCGCGGGAAATCTAGTTTCTCCAAGTTCTCTCACGCGACCTCGCTGTCGTTAACATCTGTGCCTGTGGAGTCCACTCTCGGCCCACCCATTCAGCCACTGGACTTTGTTTCTCTCACGGAGTCACAAGAGGCTACTAATTCCTATCTCGCTCGGACCGTGGATGATCTCACGAGGTGGTTTTCCGCTATTGAAGTCGGTTTTGCAAATATGTTGGAGCAGTCGTGTGGCGACGCGATTGCCGAGGAGCAAGAGGAGACGCCAACGGAACGGGCATCATACAACGCCATTGGTGATGCAGATAGCAATGCCCACGTGCAAGCAAGGCATACCATAGCGACAGAACTTCCTTGAAAATGTCGGTGGAGGGCCCCGTACTTCACGCATCGCCCTGCTAGTCGTCTGATGGACCTTCTTATAAATTGCAATTTCCTAGTGAACTGCGTCCTGGTATCTATCCAGATCATCTACGGCGATCTCAGATATAGCTGTGCTCGCTAAGGTAGCTCGCAATAACCTCTACTGCCTTTTTCAAGTCACATTGATCAGTTTTGATATGAATTTCAGGGCGCTCTGGCGCCTCGTATGGTGCAGATATGCCAGTGAAATCTGATGTTTCCATATGACTCCCGTGTTGGGGCGATGGCAAATAGGCTCACCTTTAATCTCTCCGGCACGAGCTTTCTTGTACAACCCCTTGGGGTCACGTTGTTCTACAACAGAGAGAGGAGCGTCAACAAAGACCTCCACAAAGGCCAGGTTGGCCTTTTGGTGGAGTTCGCGAACTGATTCCCGATCTGCACGGTAAGGGGATATGAAGGCAGTGATGGTAATGCAGCCCGCGTCGGTGAACAACTTTGAGACCTGGCTCGTCTGTCAGATTATATAAGCCGATGATATTCGCCGGGCGTTCGTACCTCGCCGATTCGCCGAATGTTTTCGACCCGGGATTTCTCGTCGAAACCGAGGTCCTTGTTGAGTCCAAAGCGGATGTTGTCCCCATCGAGGCGATAGGAAAATTTACTCTGGTGCAAAAGATGTTGCTCGAGGGCGCAAGCAATGGTAGACTGCAGACTTATTGAGTGACGGATCAGGAAGATCTGACGAGAAATTTGGGCCAACCTTTCCGCTGGCGCTCAGACCAGTGAGCCATATCGTAACTCCTGTCTGTTTGAGTAAGGCGGTTCGTTCGGAGGCGCTGACAGAGCCTGCCAGGGGGGCTGTCAGCGTCCTGGCGCGGGGCAGAGACGGATGTGCATACCCTCGTGAAAAGTGATGTTAGTCGCCATGGTCTAAAGGTAATGCTCTTGGAGAAAATGACCGATCGGCCGATCATCCATGCCCTTATATGTGTCTCTCTTAAATTCATTCGCTTGAGCGAGCATTGAACTTCATCACAGCTTGAGAAAGATCGATTCCACTGCCGAGGTATTAGAAGGCACAACTCGCTTGATGATTCGCACGAGATGGAACGTTCAGTATTGGATGACGTTAGACCGTACCTGATACAAGAGCAAGGCCCGAATGAAACCGAGGATATCGTACTCTACCCAACTGCAAAGTCCCTCGCGGTCAGAAAACAAAACAAGACAAATATGGTATCGTAACTATGAAAAGGGAGTATCAAGAAGCAGACGCGCATAGCCAAACGATCGACTTTTTGACCGCCTCGGTGACTTCCTCTGTGCTCAAAGGCTGGTCTACCGGAGGACAGTGTATGAAAAGAACCCTAGTCGTTGGCTTATCGGTCTTGGGGATAGAACGTCGGCTCTCTGCCAACGAACAATAATAGATGAAGTCACACAAATAATGACCAGCGTCTAGGGAAGAATATACTTGCTACAAAATATGATGGGGGAAAAGAAGCAAGCGGATCAGGCATTTACACAGCAGCTTCACACGTGAAAAACACTGCGCTCACCTCTACGCCCGATTTTTTGAGATGATTTACAAGCTTCTCTACGTCGACGTCGGTATAGATCTCCTCCGGAAATGGCTCGTATCCCTTTCCGAATCCCCGTTTCGGGGCTTCACCACCCTCGATAGGACCTTCGATATTATAACCCAATCGTGCTCTTTCCATCCGCTCTGCCAATGAAACTTCAGAAGGACCCCGAATGGCGTCTTCTCGTGCAACACGGACGACAGGCGCATGACACCCATTTGCGTCCTTCATGTTATAGCCAAATTTATGACCGATTCTCTCGATCCGGAGTGGACCCCGACCAGCTACGCCGACGTGAAGAACGAGATCGTAGCCATTTGGAGGAGGGGGAAAGGTATTTTCGATTTGGGGAAGAACAGGGGGCCTAGCATGGAGACCCGGAACGATGGATAAGACATCGTCGTACGTGACGGATACATTGAGGGCAGTTATGCGGATTTCGCGAGTGGTTGTACCCGGGCCGGAGATGGAGACGGATGGAGTGGGATTGCTAGGATCGTCGTGGGATACTTGATTTATTGGCACCTCTGCTTGTATGATCATGTTGTGGAGGGGCTGGACGGCGAGCCAGGACGGATTGACGAGATAGCGCGAGAAGGGCTGGGCCCGGTGTGGGTCAGGTGCAGGCAAAGGGAATGGAAATAAATCAAAGTACAGGATAGGGCGGACTCACACCAAAGCCAGTAACGAGTACAGAGTACGGGCGAGGCTCGGAAGTGGTCGAGGCACCGTTGACGGCTGGCATGGCAGAGACAAAGGAGACGGTGGTACCCGTGGGAACTTGTCCCGGGCAAGGCCGGATTAGCTACTTTTCAATTCCGGTCACGCTCGTCCTCAGCCTCGTCAATATGTTGGTCTCTGCTCTCCGACTTCCCTCCGTTCATGGCCGGCGCGCCGCCTCCACCATCGCGCTCAAGTACTCCAAAGCCCTCTACTCTGCTTCCCTTGCCAAGTCTCCTCAGGTCCTTTCCAAGGTGCAGACCGAACTCGGCACCCTCTCGAAATCCATCGCCGAGACCCCCGAGCTGAACGCATTCATCTCTAACCCCACCCTCTCTGCAAAGGAACGCACCGCCTGTCTCTCCGCACTCTATGCAAAGGCAGAGGGCGCGAGGAAGGAACCAGTCTCCGATATAACAAAAAACCTCTTTGCCGTCCTCTCAGAAAACGGCAGACTGAACGAGACCCAGGGTGTCATCGAGGGCTTCAACGAGCTTGTTGCAAAATATAAGGGAGAACTGGAGGTCGTCGTCACTTCGGCCGCACCACTGCCAAGAGACGC
>JBBPLX010000042.1:0-72963 GCA_038090015.1 Leccinellum albellum
TCATGACGCAAATCAGATCGACGAAGTAGGCCATGAGAATCTTGGCGTCCTTTTTTCTGAGGAGATAAGCAAGCACTCCGTCAGGACCCGGAAAAGCTGCTGTTGGATCGGTAGTGTCTTCGAGATTATCAGCGGGAAGGGCCTTGATGATCTTATCATACATCAAGCACTGTAACGCATTTAGCACTGACAATCAGCTTCTGCAGACGATGAACGGGAGGGGAATGTACTTGATCTGGGTCACTGATCTTCCAGATGGCGATAATCTCATCGTGGATGGTTTTCAAACATTCCTTCAATGGATGGACACGAAAGACACTCTTCAGAAACGCATGCTTGTATCCTACAACTGCCATTAGAAGCTGAACGATCTTTTCCGTACAGACTCCTCACTCTTCTTCGCCATTCTACCATAACGTACGTCAACAGGAATGGAAATACATATAATCACAAGGTGCGTACCCTATCGATAGTTCAATCTTCTCTTTGATGCCCCTGTGTTGAGCAGGTGAGGTAGCACGAGGAACTTCTTCTTCGACATGATACTCTGACATGTTGCCGTTTGTAGCTTTGAGCAACTCAAGAAGAGATTCAGAGTAATCTTCCAGCGCTGAAGTACTGTAAGAAGCTGTTCCTTCAGAGTTCACAATGCCACTCTGACGTACTAGAAACGGTGACATATGTTACGTCACCTCCTGCTGCCTCGTAGAGAGGTTTGATGCAATGTTCGTTCATATATTTCTTCTTGGAATCCTCTAGAGTGTCGCCTTCAAGTAGGTCGATCTCCAGCTGCCCATCAAGCAGATCAACTTTGGTAAGCACCGCCACAAGTGGAACTAAACAATGTCGGTAAGTTCAAGTGATGCGGCTACAGCGACCCAACAAAACAGCTCACTGTCGCCCAAAATCTCCTTTCTGCATCGCAAGAAGTCTTCCACGCCTGTCTCAAGTAGGCGACCCCCAGCATAGGGTATCTCAAGACACAACCTAGATTCCTCCGTCAGCGACACTAACGGACACAGCGGGTCCTCTTACCAAACCGCATGAAGCTGATCCTTGATCTCAGGCATGGCCCTTCTTTTGGCGATGAATTCTTTCATGATCTTCATATTGTGTTCATCACCAGTTTCGAATCCGAGGCTCGCATGAACCACGAATGCCTTGTTCTTCAGAGGGGTGAATTCCCGCTCAATGTCAGCAGCATCAGTGTCCTTGGAGGCATGATTAAAGAAAAAAAAGTAAGTCGAATATATAGCGTGCGATATCGCAAAGTTGCTCACCACATCTTCGATGCCAAATACTTTGTGGATCAACGTGGATTTGCCGACTCCTGACTAGAGAAAAAAATCAGTTCAGATCCGTGTAAAACAATACTGATAATTACATCTCCGATGATCAAAAGTCGGAATCTACGGGGAGCATCAATATATAAGTGGAAGCATATGAGACCTGCGACTCACTGTGGTTGGGCTGAAATGGCAGATAGCTGGCCCAATTCATCAAAATCGACAAGTCTACACTTGGTGAATCACGTACTGGCTGCTTGTGTACGGTGACCACAACCTCGATCTCTCTTGTCTTATTCCGATACACTATCGAAGGGAATGAGCAATATACGATGCCGCACAAATGCATATTGGAGTAACCAACATATTATGCCATCCTCATTGCGCGTACTTTTGGTATCACGTAGATCGACATCGATGGCCACGTCCACCCGCATGCTTCCAGGCACACTGGTATTGACCAATGCGCGGATGCGATCGCTGGGGTCAAGGGCACTAAGGAGGTGGTCAACTCCCCGAGCAAGTCCACAACTACGTGGAAAGACTTACAGCAGGGGCTGACTGAATTCCTCCTGATGCGATTCACCTGCACGAATAGCCTTTCCGGATTCTCTCAATAACTTGTCATTCTGATACAGCTTGATAGATTTAATCGTTTTACGAGAATCTATCGCAAGACTAATGTCGATAGCTAGGAAAACAGGGTCGAACGCCTTTTACTGAGTGTTAATAGTATTCTCTCACCAGATACATAGAGCGTTGAATCGCGAGCTCTTTGGGAAGTGGCATCAGTATTGTCGGTGGACATGCCTCGGTACTGTGATGTGTGTGATTGAAATTTCCTTGGAGAGGATGGTGGCAAAGAGGGAAGCGCTGTAAATCGCTGCCAGTGCTGGACTTGAATACCACGCTGCCCTTTGCAACCACGAGGCTTCCTGTGTACAGCGGTGCTCAACATACTGGTTGCGTTTGAATCAAACGGTTCTAGCCCCAGCAAAAGACCGTCCATGGACCGTCTAACTTGGGAAGCTAATTGACTTATATCGGCGAATGAGTCCCTTGAGCTTTCCTTACTCATGTTATCCATAGCGCCTAGAACCGTCCGGATGTTCAATCCAGTACAAGGCTGGGTATCTTAACAGTATCCGCGAGTTGCCTTGTGAGTAATCTGGTGCCCACTGCCCAGCATGAGAATTCTGGACGGGGTTCAGGGGAAGTCCATATTACTTCCGTGATTCCTAAAAAACAAAAAAAGTATATAGGGACACGCGGATATTGATAATGTGAAGTAGGCGGTGACGCTCGTCACGAAGAGAACCCAATGGCACAAAGTCTTGACGAGCAAGCACTAGTCTCTGCTTCAACTCCTGAATCTGGTCGTCAGCAATGCCGAGACGCCATATCCATTCCTCGATCTTCTCGAGTACGTAATCGCGCCCCTCAGGGAGTACCCACGGTTTCCCGTCAAACTCTTCGATCAAGTGCACATCCCTCCTCGTACCTCATACGCCGCCACAGCAAGTGCTGTTATCTCACGGGTCACGCGGTCACTGGAGCCTAAGAGAAACATAATTTGCATGACGCAGATCAGGTTGACGATGAGGCCGATGATCAGAATCTTGACGTCCTTTTTGCTAGAGCAGTGAGATGCAAAAAGCGCTGTCGTTCAGCAGTGGGGCAACGACAATGCACATATATATCCACCCACGTCTCCTGATATGTTCCGTACGTCACCTGAATGGCAATCATCGCAACACCCACGACGGCCGGGAGGACGGACAACATAGGATCCAGCGATTCAATTATTCCCCTACAGTCCCGGGGCCGACAGGACTCTTATAATGCGATTTTTTGGTCAAGAAGAGTTGACTCGGTGTTGTTGAACCTAAACTACTCACCCATTCGACGATGCAGCCGCATCAGTGATACCCTCGAGATTGTCAGCGCGAAGTAGGCAACTAGTGATCTTGTCGCCCATCAAGCGCCGCAGAAATAGTAGTTCCATTATTAGGCAATGCGAAGATAGGGAAACTTACTTGATTGGGGTCATTGAAATTCCAGATGTCAGTAATGTCCTTAGAGAAGACTCTTAAACATTCATCCAACATCTATCCGTAAAAAGCAGCACTGGTTGGGAGTATTCTTAACTCTTGTTAGAAGTTGAGCAACTTCTTGATTATGGACGCACCCTTCTTCCCAATGCTACAACAGAACACGTCAAACAAAGGGGAAACAGGTAAATGCCAGGAGACACATACAATATCAACAACTCAATCTCTTAATATTGATCCGTTGAGCGACTGTTGCTAGAGCTCGGGGGGTTTCACCGATACTATACTTTACCATGTTTTGTTTGTGGTCCTGAGGAGATTGGAAAGAGACTCAGAGTAACCATCCAACGTTGAAGTACCGTTAAGCTGCTCCTCCTTGCGTGAGCAACACCGCTTGATATACTAGGAACGGCGAGATCACGTCATTTCCTGCTGCCTTATGTAGAGACTCGAAATGTTCGTCCATGCGTTTGACTTGAAATTCCCTAAAGTCTCATGACTCATCTTCAGTAGGTCGAGCTCTAACCTGCCCATCAAGCAGATCCATTTGATAGGCACTACAAGCTGAACTAAAGAGGATTGGTAAGTCAACGGGTACAACGCCCAACAAAACAGCGTACTATCACCCTAAATCACCCTTTTGCACCGCAAGAGGTTTTCCACGCTGTTGAACTGTGATCTTGGGGAGAGAGGGAACTGAAGAACGGTCAGTCCTGCGCAAGAGATCGGAATGAGGGGCTTACAGGCGGTTTGAATTCTTCTCGACATTCGTAACCTGCGCGTATGGCCGTTTGAACATCTCACGGCCCTTGTACACTTTAATAGACTCCATCGTTCTATGGCTTTCCATCGTAAGCTTATTTCAATGACTGTAAAAGTGGGAGCATGGCCTCTACTATGCAGATACTCTCCTACTTGATACATAGAATATGGACTTATCTGTCTCCTGTGAGCTGGGATGATTGCTGAGCATGCCTAAGTAGTAAGACAGGAGGGCCGGGGATACTATTTGGTCGAACCATGAATCCAGAATCCGGACAGATTCAATCACTGAGGCCTTGTTTAGGAACAATACTACAATCTATCGTCATAATCATAATGGAAGGTGTTGGTTTGCAGTGAGAAACGGCGAGCAAATGATGAGAGACCGTGGATGTTGAAAACCTCGCGTATCTTCCGGCTAGCACGGGTCTAAGTAGCACTCCGCGACACCCGACCTCTTATACAACTTGAAGGGACCACCGGTACCAATTTGTACAAGTATACCAATCCCACAAATAAATAACTTGGACTACCCCAAGTTCTCCTTGTATGCTGAATGCCGCTCTCAGCTCGTTCTCGTAGCCCAACCACCTCCATATCATCCTCTACCGAACACCACCGACCTCTCGCAACCCCACTTTCACCCCGCTATTCCCGCCGGTTGTCCAATGACTCCATCGACTCTTTACGAAACCTCGAGCTCTCCGACGGGCCCATGCTAGCAGCCACGATGCCGAGACACGCCAGACCACGATCTTTCTCGTTCACCGGGTTCGACTTTCAGGCGGATCTACTTCCGCTCAGCGAAACCATCAGCGAGACAGACATATCGTCCAGAGAAAGTCCTGGCACGGAGAAGAGCATTGGCTTGATTCAGGGTGAGCATTTTTCTTTGTCCTTTACGTTTCGCTGTTTTTAGATGGTCGACCGGCAGGAATTGGACTGGTCGTTGGTTCGCAGGTGTGTATCAGGCTTTGTAACCTGATCCATATTGTTGACTATCGCACTAGATTGGCTCCGGAATCTTGTACGCATAGTTTTTGCACTGCCTTCCTCTGGAGCTGACAATACCGCGCAGTTCCTCCCCGGGGATCATCGTTGCGAACACACATAGCGTTGGGGCAAGTCTAGCAGTATGGATTGCATCTGGATTGCTCGCTTGGACGGGCGCTAGTAGTTTTGCGGAACTTGGGTATGTACTTGATAATCCCTGCGACATACCTCTAGCTCAACCGCCATAGGTCAAGTATACCATTGGACGGCGGTGCCCAGGCCTATTTATCATATTCATATGGACCTCTCGTATCATACCTTTTTGCTTGGACCGCTATCTCAGCACTAAAACCAGGTTTGTACGAGAGTTCGATCTATCAATCAAATACTCAACTGTTTTCGATACTCAGGTGGCAACGCGGCCGTCGGTCTTATCTTTGCTGAGTACATCAACCGACTCATGTGGCACATTACTCGTGACCAGGTGTCACCAGGCAGTATCCCAGAATGGTCCATCAAACTCACGGCAATCATTGCAGTGCTCTTTGTGGCTTTTATTTGTGCAGCGACACCGAACCTGGGGACGAGGGCTTCAGTCTTGTTTACTGCTATCAAGGTATGAGGCTTCCGGAATGGCAATGGCGAAGACCTGTAGCTAATGGATGGTTTATTCAATCTATAGATTTGTTCGTTGGTACGTCGCATCCTGCCCCTTTATGCAAGCTGCACGTTTGACTACGTGTTTTTATAGATATTAATCATCATCTTGGGTCTCGTACAATTGGTCAGAGGACATGCATCGGAGTCGTTCAGGGAACCTTTATTTGACGACTCGAGCAAAAGTCCGTCAGCATACTCTCTTGCACTTTATTCTGGTCTATGGGCATTTGATGGTTGGGATCAAGTAAATTACGTTGGTGGGGAGATGCGTAACCCGGAGAAGAACATACCCAGAACAATCCACTTTAGCATGGCTATCGTCTCCGTAAGTGGTTTTTATTATGAAATTTGATTTGGATGAATGGTGGCTGATAAATGCAAAAGACGGTATTCATCCTTGCAAACGTAGCGTACCTCGTGGTACTCGACAAGGCTACGGTAGGCAGCAGCAACGCTGTCGCGCTCGATTTCGGGCGTGCGCTTTTTGGGCCTGTCGGCGGGGTAGTGTTTGCTATCTTCGTAGCAGTGTCCTGTTTTGGTGCTCTCAATGGTAGTATTTCTGGTTGGGCCCCTTGACTGATCGCTGACCCAGGGCGGAAAAAAGGTTCCACGTTCACGGCTGCACGGCTTATCCGGGCTGCGGGACGAGAAGGATACCTCCCCGCAATGTTCGGCAAGTTGAACAAATCGCGAAAGACGCCGGTGAACGCCATTATGTTACAGACAGCAATGACGATCGCATTCATAGTGGTTGGGGGAGGGTTTCGATCCCTAATCAACTTTTCGGTGGTAGCGAGTTGGTCGTTTTACTTTCTGACTGTACGTCGCGAGTACTTTCGCGTCTGCTATGGAAATCTGAGTGTTAACGTCCATATTTAGGTGCTCGGACTAGTCATACTCCGAGTAAAAGAGCCAAACCTCTCAAGGTAATGGTTTCCGTATAATTGTTCCTAACAACGCTGACGACATGACATCAGGCCTTACAAAACGTGGATCATCACACCCCTGACGTTTTGCGCTGTTGCAATATTTTTGCTGTGCATGCCAATTATTGCGGCGCCGCTGGAAGCGGTATCGGTCCTTGGTGCGTAGGCTTATTTGATCTCGAGTGTACTTGAGTAACTGGGATCGCTTGTAGGCTTTGTACTTGCTGGTGTACCGATGTTTTACCTTACAAACAGAGCAGAGTCGACGAAACTTCCATTCTTGCTGAGTAAGTTATCTCGGTCATGCGTAATCAAGGATATGTGCTGAGGAACTCTGGCAATTTTACCTCCATAGACTTTGTAAGATCATTTTTCGATCGAACACGAGGACGGCCGAATGCAGGTGCCGGATGGCAAGCGGTATCCACGGAAGCCGACGACGTGGAGATGCGCACGAGCGGTAGGTAACATCGCCACGGAGAGCGGGCGCCTCCGTGGATGAGTGATTGGTTGCTGGGCACCATGCTATTTGGAGGTCGGTACGTGACGATAGTCGAACCATAGCTGTAAATAGCACTGCCAACGGTCCCGAAGGATCCGTTTCACCTTTCAGGAGATCCCAGAGGTGGCAGGCCCTTCGCTAGCACGCGCAAACCTATTAGTCTCCTCATCCATCGCCGCGATAGACCTAAATTGTTGGTTGCATCGGAGATGAATTCTCTGCCATGCACGTTTGTTGTTAAAAGTCGAGAGTGCATCGAGACATGTGATCGTAGTGCCTGGGCAGCTGGTCGGGTCATCTCGTGAATCACCACGCCAGGTTAGTAAATGGAACACCTCGCCCATTCGTTAACCCCTTCATGCTTGGCTCATCATATGATGGGTGATTCGGAGAGGACCGTGAATTGCTTGTCACCTACTAGAAGCACAGCCGTCTGTTGATTCCTAAACACTTGCTTTGCAATGATGTGAGTGCAATGGCTGATAGCATAGGAGGGCAAGTGAAATATGATTGTTGCAGTCCTGCTCCATGAAAAGTCTGGGACAAGAACGTAACTCGAGAGATGAATAACGCTGATATGACGCAAAAGTATTCAGATGCCGTCACTGCTGAAGTTTAGCGCCAGGACCCCCCTAACTTTTCCAAGGTTAGGTTGGGGCAACGATACAAATATGGCGTAGTAGTAGGCAAACTCCGGGAGTTGCGTGGGATTTCGGATGCATGGTGACTCGTGTCACTGGCACGCTGACGTGCGGCTACGCGATATAAAGTGACCAGGGTGAATCAGTCAGCCGTTTTGCTCTTGCTACATTCTATCTGTCTGATCGTACCCTGCAGTTATTCGAACCTACTATAATGGTGCGTGGACAGGCAGGGCAATTGAGACTAGATCCTAACGTGGTTCATGTGTGAAGGGCGAATATGAATTCAATGTCAAGGTATTATCTTCATGAGTCTCAGTTCCTGTGTCGGGTATTGATGTGACCGGGGGTCTAATAGATGTCATGTGGAGGATGCTCAGGCGCAGTAGAGCGAGCACTCAAGAGAGTAGAAGGTGCGCAGTATTGCCAAGACCATGACGAAACAGAAGACGTGATGCTGCGGACATACTAGGGATTACTACATACGAAGTGAGCCTGGAGAAACAAACAGTGGTGGTGAAAGGAGACGTCCCGTACGACACTGTGTTGGAGAGGATCAAGAAGACTGGTAAAGAGGTTGGTTTCGACAAGTCTATTTTCAATGTTTTTACTAGACTGACCCTGACGTTACGCAGGTCGTGTCTGGCAAAGAAGTTACGGATGCTATATAGTACTAGCGTAGTTATAAATAACGAGTTCCCACGTGAGAGAATTCCATGATCGCAGCATGGTCACTGGCCCTAACCTAAATGGTCATTCGAAACCAAGCTATACCTAAAAATCATGTTTAAAGCTGTGGATGGGTCTGTTCTATTCATTTCACACTGAACCCCGTGTCTCCATGTCATGGCCTCTCTTGCCGATCCGTCCACCCCAACCTATTCGGACACGCTCGAGTGGATCACAGCCTTCCTTACCATACACTCCCTCAGCATCCCAAGTCGACGTTATTCCTTTCTTCTTTGGCTAGTCGTCTTATTCGCATTCCTCGTCTTCGCCGTCCTTCACTGGTTTGGTCTCAGAGGTGGCTTCTTCGGTGCTGCCTTCTCCAAATGGTCCCTTCGTCGTCGAACATGGCGTAAGAGCCATAGGTTGAATCTGGCTGCGAGAAATGGTCAACCCAATCGCCAAATCTCTCCGCTCCCGTCCAACGCACAATTCCTCGCCTTGTCTGTCTTTATTTTGGTCTCCCTGACACTCGCCTTCGCCGGTCCTGATTATTTGGACCCAAGTCTAAAGGTTTGGGAGTTGTGGACGCGGTCGTATGATACCTCATCCTTCGTGTCTGACATGCCTCAGTACACAATTTCAAAATCCCTTTGGTCCTCGTCTGCTAGGACTGGTCAAATCGCGTTCGCTCTCTTTCCCCTCTGCGTTCTCCTTGCCCTCAAAGCGCCTCCCTTCGCTATATTAGCCATTCCCTTCATGACACAACTATACTTCGACAAGCTCGCATATCTACACAAGTGGGCTGGAAGGCTCATTTGGTTTTTCTCCCTTATCCATGTTGTCTTATGGAGCATCCAATTGGCTAAAGACGTCAACCCATCCACCGGTCGCATAGCTTATGTCTATGCCTGGTCTTACACTCCATTTATATTCGGCTGGATCGTACGCATGCTCCTTTTTTCCCCTTTCCACTCAGCGCGTTGATCCCGTCTTAGGCATTTACACTTCTCACGCTGATCATCCTTCTCTCTCTACGTCCTATCCGGAGGCGGTTTTATGAATCCTTTTATGTCCTACACGTTCTCCTGGTCCCCTGCATGCTGGTCACAGCGGGGTCCCACCACCCAACTATTGCCTGGTGGTGCTGTGCTGCTCTTGTTCTCTGGATTGGTGAACGTCTCTGGCGGGGAACCTGGTGGATCTACGCTAATGGAATCATGAGCGGAATCGCCCTCAGACCGTCGCCTGTTCAATCAAAATCCAGGAGATCGTCACGAGACTCTTTAGAAATGCAACACTTTCGTCACTCGAACAACGGGTCCTACTTACCACCCCACCCTGTGGATGGACAACCTCCTAGCCCCCTTGACGCTTACTATCACCACGACAAAACACCCATCTCTGCCAAGCCTAACACACCCAGTGTGCCTTTGTCTGCACCTCTATCGCACTTTGTCGAACAGAATCTTCTCGGTTCATCCATATCCCATCCACGGCACTCTTATATTCCACCTCCGGGCTATGTGCATGCAGAAATTGTATCTGGTCGCACGCTGCGCCTACGTCTCATCACCCCGGGGTTCTTACCGTGGTCACCGGGTCAACATTTCCTCCTCAATATTCCGGCCGTTTCTCGCTTCACCTCGCACCCGTTCACATGTGCTTCTGTTTGTGATGAAGCGGCGCCGACGGACGCAGGCCGCATCATGCTATTCATAGTACGTGGCAAGGGCGGCTGGACAAGCGACCTGTGGAATCTTGTTTCCCGATTGACAGCAGAACAATCTAGGGGCGACGTACCTTCTTCGTTCCCGTCAGACAGTCTACCAAAGCATGGCGTCCTCCTGCGTGCATATATTGACGGACCATTTGGAAGCTCAGCGCGTGTGAGATGGGGAAATTATTCGACCGCTATTATCATCGTCGGGGGTTCGGGCGTGACTTTTGGTTTGTCCCTCCTGCAATACATGTGCATGTGTTTGGCGGGGAGGGACGGCAGATATCTTGGATCACAACCTGGAGGCTGGGGAAGGAAGAAGGCAGTTCTGAAGCGTGTGCGGTTCATCTGGCTCGTCCGTGAGTTCAGTAAGTTCTAGTTGGTCAAGCGAATGGGGATCCAAACTGAGTTGCGTTTTACTAGGCCACATTCAGTGGTGCGCGTCCGTCATACGCCATTGCATGTCCTCCGTGCCGGTATCAGCTCTACAGGTCGACATTTATGTTACCAATTTTCAGCCTATCCCCCTCCAACATCCCCCCACGACCCGCTTTGACGGAGAGCATGCCGAATCTGACGATGAACTCCAACCTCCGCATCCAATCTTTGTTCGTGAGCTTTCCGGTCCCCGTTCTAACTCTAGGGATTCGTTAGAGAGTCACGAAAGCTACGAGAGCGACGTCGATTTCACTTACTATTTCGGCGAAAACGAGGATGCCCAGCCCCCCGCGGATGATCTCCCTGCAGCTCACGAGGAGCATATTCTCGACCTCACGAACTTCGATGGCGATATCGATGTAGCATCGCCAGGGGAAGTCCATCTCAGTTCCAGGCTGAAGAAGGAGGGTAAGCTGCGGCGACTGAAGTCACGTAAGCACACTCTCATGGGGAGAGTGAGTCGAGAGAACCGGTTCTTTCAGTCCCTGACCGATCAAGACGATCGGACTCTAAGTCCCGACCCGCTTTCAACGGCCCCGCATGTATCTCGCACACCTCAATCGCGTAAGGCCGTAATACCTTCGACTTACTCAACCGATAGGCTTCTTCCTACCTTGCCCCTCTCCGAACGACCGTACTCGACTTTGTCCGAGACAGACCTTCACACCTCACTCGGTCGTCGCTCAGAGTCCCCGATTAATCCATATTCGCCGTCGAGTTTGACGCCTCCGTCATCGGATCTATTGCAACCCGTCCCTCTCGTCCCCGTACATGGTAGCTCCCAGCTGTCCTCACACTCTGCGAAAAGCCATCATCACGGCGGAAAACCGCATACCATCCAAATCCCAAGTACGTGGGAGACTGGTAACGAGCACTTATACGATTCGCATTCGATGTTACCGGATTCCTCGGACTCGTCGCAGCAGCAGCAACTTCCGTTCGAGATGGACGAACGAGAGGCAAGGGACGTGAACGTCGTTTCCGAGCATGCGAGGCCCGGGAAACCCAAGTTGGACAAGGTGATCGCGGACGAGGTAGAGGCATCCGAAGGGGCCGTCGTCGTTGCATGTCAGTTGCTCATTGGTTTTTGTCTCTGTTTTTCGTGAAACTGACTATGGTATTGACTGCGGTATTAATTAGGCTGCGGACCAACGTCGCTGGATGCGATGGTGCGCAAGATCGTTTCGTCCCAGATCGATCCTGGGCGGATACGCGAAGGGGACATGCGTGGATCGATCACACTTGTCTCGGAAGAGTTTGAAATATGATCGTCCCTATATCAATCGTCGTGTCGCGGGGGAATAGGACAACGGGTAGAAGCACTGGTAGGACTGTAACAATGGATCCATCTGATCGTGCGAACGATTTTATCTCTCTTTGTCTTTTTTTTTTTTCGATTTTTCAAGGATGTTTGTTTTGTATGGACTTTTTTGATCAAATACCCACCACTCATGGATACTGCACGGGATTCTTGTTGCTTGGATGGACCATTTATTGTGCATGTATTAACTACTCGTAATGGTGGAGATGCATGTATATGGGCGTGCCGGCACTACTGGCAGGCCTCTTTTTCCGCAAAAAATGGTTTGGGCACTTGGTTGATGTTGTCAGTGCAGTGGTTGTTAATTGGTGCATATTCAATGAAACACTCTGCACTTAGTCTGGTGACCAGCCCGTCCAAAAGAGGAAGTGCTGAGGCGAAGCATTCCGTCGATAGACGGTCTGGTAAAACTGGTTGTGGCGCAAGGGGGTGGAGCGAGCTCCCACGACAACGTGACTTTTGTCCAATGAGAAAGCGTATAGTTTGCTGTTCGAAACAATAATTTGCTAATTACTGGCTGAGTTCTAAAATTGAACAACCGATTAATCAGGTGGATCGAGATAAGCGATCCGGACTACGACCCGAGCCGACTGGAGTGCCTGAGCCATATGGACCGAGAGGTCATCATTGCCGGCCTTGTCGACGGAATCCGACGCGCGACGGAGGACGAGCTAATACAATCCACATCAATATTTCTCAACGACCCACTGCTTGCCGAATACATAGAGAGTCTCGATCACGAAGTGTTCGACAAAGATCGAGGTCTTGATGTTGATATTATTCCAGCAAAGCATATGGGGGGTCGCAGATGATACGGGCGGCACGTTCGAGACTTTGCATCGCAAGCTGATGGAGCAATGTGGCGAGCGACGAGAACGATACGCAAAGGCCGCATTTGTATAAAGCCTCGATGGTCTGACGAGACGCTCCGTTCGTCCAGAGGAACAAGGTGAACAGGATCGCAAAAAGAGCGCGTTCTGAGAGCACTCTTTAGCTAATTGCGCTATAATAATATTGCAAGCCTTGAAAATGATCAACGTATTTCCGAGTCAGAGAACGTAGGACTATCATATGCATACAGTGGTACATGTCTTGATTTTATTCTTTTCCTTTGCACGTTTCGTCCGGGCTGCAACCTGAAGAATGTATCCAAGGGTAGGGGCCTTGTTGTCAACAAGAGGACCGATAAACGCATCGATATCCCATGTTAGCAGAGCATCCGGGGTGGTGCTGCTGATGGTCCACATGAGCGAAGTCTTGATGTCCTCCATCTCCGTCACAATCTTTTCAGAAACGACATCCAGAGCGAGCTGCTCGACCCATGACATAACTGCAGAGCGACCCTGCTTGTCCTCGAACACACAACCAAAGAGCTTGACGAGCTTTCCAGACGGATTTGCAAAGGAGCCAGCTCAATGTTTTGTGAACTGAGGGGTGTCCGGTTGCAGAATTCGAAGGAGGAAGTCCAGGATTGATATCAGGCCATCACAAAGGATCTTCAACACGATGCTTATTCGCTCGTCTCGGTTGCATTGTGAACCGAGTGTAGGTTCGTCATCGGACTCCGAGTCCATGGTGTAGTACTTTTCGATCACGAGGCCGGCAGCCGAACCAAGCCGAGCAGCCGGGTTGATTATCTTCATTAGCTAAGATCTAACTACATGCCGGTGGGATGCCGAGGGATCTAAGTTCGGGAACAGTCCAAAGATGGACAAAACAGTCACGTTGTCGTGGGAGCTCGCTCCACCCCCTTGCGCCACAACCAGTTTTACCAGACCGTCTATCGACGGAATGCTTCGCCTCAGCACTTCCTCTTTTGGACGGGCTGGTCACCAGACTACTGAGCATCTTGGACTACAACCTGTATTTTGATAGCGAAGACAGAGATGGGTGTTTTACGTAAATCACCCGGCGTTTCAAATTGACCAGGCACAGCCACTCCACACAACCGGCAATTCCCGAACGACGAGATAGGATTGTTCGCGCAACCCTCAACTCCACGAACAAGGCCGAAGCTCATCAAGGTAAGCAGTTATTATCGACATTCATGCTCCCCAGCGACATTTTTATTGGTGATGTACATGTGTGGAATGGGTTTGATGCCGAGTTAAACGAGCGTCTGGATGGATCGAGTGGGGTCGGGTTGGATGTCGCTCGTGGGCATGGGATGTTGCGCGGTGGAGGGGCTTGCTTGACTGGTCTGACGTTTATCCTTCTAGACTCGACATCAATTATCTCTTCATGGCCACCACGAAAACGACCAAAGGCAAGGCAGCAGGTGCGTATAGAGGCCTGCTCGTTTTGCATGACCAAACGAAGCGACAGCGACAGCCCCCGCTGGCAAAACCAGCAAAGATGCCAAGGCCAAGGCGGCCAAAAAAGCAGCTCTGCAGGGCGTGCACTCACATTCGTCGCGCAAGCCACGATTCTCGGTGACGTTCCGCCGACCCAAGACGCTCAAGCTGCCGCGGAAACCCAAGTACGACCGGAAATCGATCTTTCATGCGCCAAGAATGGACGAATTCCGTACGATCGTGTCGTGCGTGGCTGGTTTTTGTTGACTGAGTAAAACGGAACGGGACGCTGACGGACGGGTAGACCTATGAACACCGAATCGGCGATGAAGAAGATTGAGGAGCACAACACGCTGGTGTTCATCGTTGATATTCGATCGAACAAACATCAGATCAAGGATGCTGTGAAGAAGCTGTACGACGTGCAGGCTGCTAAAGTGAACACGCTCATTCGGTGAGTGCGACATGTTCGAAGCTGGTATGCAAGACTGAGGAGATGTTTAGACCGGACGGGAAGAAGAAGGCGTACGTGCGGCTTGCTGCTGACCACGACGCGCTAGACGTAGCCAACAAGGTGAGGCGCAGTCACGACGACGCGATGTTTACGGCACTGATGAGATGGGTGTTAGATTGGTTTCATCTAAAGCGTGATAGACAGAGCGGAGCCACTTGGCAGGCGCGGCGGTTGTTTGACGTGGTAGTATTGTCGATTATGTCCCATGCCTGTCTGTCTGTCCGTATGTCTGTCTGTCTACATACAAGCAATGCAACTACGAGTATGCCACGTCGGCGTCGTGAAATAGTTGCGAGGGTGTGAGGAGGTTCGGGGAGAGGAAGTACTTGATTTTAATATGAATTGGCTAGGCGACGCGCCATATCGACGACGGTTACCAACCGTGTGTTGGATGCCCATGTAGCTTCTGATCTCAACTCTTTTTTCTTCTTTTCTTATTCCCTCGCCGTCGCTGCGCTTTAGTTTCACTTTCTCAGCTCTGAAACAATCCGCGACGGCACACTTTCTCTCCGTTTTCTTGTCCATTTACCTTCTTGACAACTGCTGGCAGCTGCCCTCTGCAAGCCCATCATCTACTACGCTCCTTTGCCCAACTCTTCGCTCTTCTAAATGCTTCTCTCCCTTCTCACTCCTCCTTCTCAAAGTCCCATGCCCGGCGTTCCCTCTCCCTCAAGCACAGGGAACCACAGGGTCTCGTCGGTCCGTCCCCTCCCGCTTCCCTCCCCCCGTGCTCACAGACATCTCTCCTCTTTCTAGGTAACCTGACCGATACCCTTGGCAATCTACTCGACGGCCAGAGCACGAACTCGACTTCTTCCGTTCTCCCCCCCTCGTCGACCCAGTTTCCTACGTCAACCTCGAGCTCCTGTAATGGATTACTTGGTCTTGGCCTTGGTTGCACTCCGACGCCTACGCCTACGCCGACCACCTCGTCTTCTTCGTCCTCGTCAAGCTCTCCCACGTCGACTTCTAGTACGTCTACATCATCGACCCCCACTTCCTCTCCGAGTTCGACGTGTAACGGTCTCCTTGGTTTGGGTCTGCTTTGCCCTGACTCGTCGACTCCTACCACATCTCCAACAACGAGCTCTTCGACCCCTCCTCCCACGTCGACTCCTACTACCTCTACATCCTCGACCCCTACTCCCCCTCCGAGTTCGACGTGTAATGGTGTCTTGGGTTTGGGTCTGCTCTGTCCTGATTCGTCAACTTCTACTACCCCTACACCGACAAGCCCTGCGACCCCTCCTCCCACGTTGACTTCTAGTACACCTTCAACGACACCCCCTCCGTCGACTTCTAGTACGTCCACGTCGACAACCCCTTGTGGTATCTTGGGTTTGGGTTTGCTCTGTCCTGACTCGTCAACTTCCACTTCGTCTACATCGACTACTCCTTCTCTCCCGTTCACTTCAACGACGCCTTCAACGACGCCCCCTCCTCCGTTGACATCCACGTCGACGTCGACGACCCCCACCCCCTCGCCAAGTACACCGTGTGGTCTTCTTGGTTTGGGTCTGCTCTGTCCAGGTGAGCCGACTTCTACTACGTCCACAACATCGACCCCTCCGCCCTCCTCGACTTCCACTACATCAACATCAACGACCCCTCCTGACCCCTCTCCGACTTCCTCTTCATCGTCTTCGACGGACACGAAGCCTTCGGTGCTTCCATCGTTAACTACCAGTTCAAGGTATGTGATATACATCACAATACATTTCATCCAACTAACGTTTCGAATTCGATCGCAAAAAGTCCACCTCCCGACCTTAACACCACGACCACTTCTCCAACATCCACCACGACCACATCTTTCACTCCTACGTCCACTAGCTTCAGCTCGTCGTCCAGCAATTCCAACTTCAATTACTTGTCCACGGTTTCCTCGCTTTTGCTTAATACTCCTCCGCCAAAGCCTTCCCCGACGATGAGTGATCCAGACCTACCCACAACGACTACTTCGTTGAGCTCGGTACCGCCTTTGGCCGCTCCTTCCCTTCCTCCCCTTCCTAGTGGATTGCCCAGCATTATCCTGCCACAACCCATGCTCAACGTCAATAGCCTTCCGAGTACCGATGTCATGATCACTATCCTGTTCAACGACTCTCTCAACTGGCAATTTGTAGCGCAGAATGCAGATTCTGCGGGCCAGTTATTTGAATACGTGCCTAGTGTGATCTCTACTGCCCTTGGCATTGATGGTATGTTTTTCAAGTCTGTATTGAACCGTCCGCCAAATTAATCCCCTGCCAGTCGCAGACGTTCATAACTACGAGCTGGAGGTTTATGAGCCCTCGTCATACAGCGGGCCAGCGGATGTGTCCGAACTTTTAACGACCTGGAAAGGGTATATCCCAAAAGACCAAGTCTCTACACTTGCCAGCCTCATCGCGAACCAGAAATCCAGCTTCTATACTAATCAAGTTGGCACCATCCCTACGGAACTAGCACAGTGTGTCGATCCGACCTTCCAACTGAATTCTATCCAAGGTCCGACACCTGGTGGTGGAAGCAGTACCAGCAGCGGGTCTTCGTCAAGTGGATCTAATGTTCGCCAGGACGCTATCATCGGTGTTGTCAGCTCCCTTGGTGCCGTAGCGGTCTTGATCGTGGCGTACGTGGGCTACAAGGCTTACCAAAGGCGCCAAGCGACCGGCCATAGACGCCTCACTGAGACTACAGGCAACATTGGTGTACGACCGGAGGGCCAAGAGTTCGATCGGGACAGCCTCGGCGGTCAACGGCGAAGGAGTTTCTATTACGCGGAAGACAGTTTGAGGGGCTACCAGTCCTCGCGTGCAGACGAAGACGGTTACGATCACCACGTTACAAGCGTACGAGAACGCCGCCAGATTCAACCAGGCACAATTTCTACACCCATCTTGCGCGAGAGCACGATGAACTGGTGATCCATGCCATGTCGTTTCCATTTTGCACTCTTGCTGGAATGCATCACCCTCCCATACCCCTTATCTTTTGCGCCTCTGAACAAACCACATTCGAACATTATCTTTATAAGGTTTTTTCTTGCTTTTTATTGTCTTTTTTTTCCACTCCGAGGTCTCTTGACTTTTGTTCCCTTTCCTGCATAGCTGGATTCTTTTGGTGCCTTATTTGTGCATTATCTGATGCGCTTAGGTGGGTCGCGAGGGTGTTCTGGCTCAGTTGTTCAACGCGGTTGACGGGCTCCCCATTGCCGACCTTTTGGTTTAAAGAAAAAGGCACGAGGGGATCTGATTCGACCGTTGATATGTGTTACTTATCAAAATTACAACGAGGGCTGGCCTGTGCTTCTTTTTCTAGGACGTGCCGGTGCTGCGGCGTTTTTACATGTAGTCATGGGACGATCTTGCCGTGTTGGCGTAACGCATGTGCAACCAATAGAATACTTACAATAGCTCATCTTTCCGTTGACGTACGTCCCCCTCGCCGTTGCTTGTTCTCTAGTTGAGTCTTCGACATGTTTTTATTTCTGTCACCGTTTCTTGACCTAACACCGTTACTAATAATGTTTGAGGGTTGCCAGAGTCTCTGACCGAATGATACGGGGGATTTAATATATTCTGAGCGCGTATAATAATTTTCACTTGAGATGACACAGTACATTAGTTACTTAAAACAGGGATCCAGATGCGAGTGAGCACACCCCATTATTGACCGGCAGCCACAAGCAGAGGGAAAAGCAAAAGAAAATGGCCTGCTATAAATCTATTCCGACCCAGGCTGCCGCGTGTCTGCGACTCTCGTCAAGAATCGTTCGAGGACCGCCTTGCCTCGCCGGAGGTTGGCGAGCGAGATGCGCTCGTTGGGCAGATGCGCTCGGTCCTGTTTTTTTTGAGAGAGAGAGCGCGCAGCAACATTGAACATTTGGGTGTATACACATGCACAACGAGACACGCACCGAACTCTGGCCAAGTGGGAGGTGGAGTGCCCGGCATCCAAACAGCTTTTCGAGGCACGGCACGGAAGGGATGGACTAAAAAGTGGGGAGGAAAAAGGGTCAGCGGTCGGTTACCCTCGCAGGAGATACGTACACCGCCCTCACGAATGCGCAGGGGTTCAACGCCCCATTCGTCCCGCACGGCCGATTCGAGCGCCTTGAACCACGGATCGTCGAGGTCGCCTAGCCACCAATCTGCGGTGTGATTGATGGTAACCTGATCACGCATGAACTATGAACGACGGACATCATCGAGGAAAGAGCGCACTTCGAGCTTGTTTGGCGATTGGAACGCACCAAAGGAGGCATTTAGATGGGAGACAAGCGTGCGCGAGACCGTCTCTAGATCTTGGTCTGGCACGATGCGTAACGACAACTTGGTCGTCACTTTTCCGGGAATGACAGTAGGATCTAATGTCGATCTATGAACACAAAAATTGGTAGCGGTCGATCGCGGAAACTTACTTCCAGGACCAGAGACCGAGATGTTGTGGATGCTGAGTGAGGGTTCGCGCCACCGCGAGGAGAGGACGGAAGCGGGACTGTTTGCTACGGACGACAACTGCTCGTAGAGTCGTTCTTCGTCTTCAGTTTGAGGGCGAACACTATCATCTAATATCACTATGAGACCAGAGCAGCGATATGGCATGGATAAAACAGCGCACAGAAACCTGGGATCGCAACTTTGTGCTGACAGTCCGTTAGTGTTGCAAGTAGGCGGATCCTAGAGATGAACGTCCAGGAACGGCTGCACTATTGTTGGACATGGACTCACGTGTCACACATGGGTTCAGTCCCGGCTCCTCCTTCGATGCCAGAGTGTTGATCCGGAGCGCCACTGGTAATCTAAGCGATGTCTAGAGCAGAAAGTCGACGCATGATCCTGGTACATACCTCAATCGTGGCATGGACAACTCCACGTAACCCATACGTGATACACGGCGGATACTCTGTTATCCAAGTAGAGTTGCTGCAGGGATGAATTAGAAATGCTCAACCGGTAGATAGGTGATGATGATACCTGAGCAAGATAGCGTCGATGTCCCTGATTTGAGACTGGACGAATGAGAACGTATAAAGTGCCCAAAATAATCCAGTCAAACCTTGTGAGCAGAGACGGCGTCCATGAATCCGGGACTACCCGCTTCTTCCTCGCCCTCAATCAGAAATACCAGATCGACACCGAGAGCCCGTTTCCTTAACAATTCGGCGGCAGCGCACGCTACCGCCATGACTGGACCCTTATCGTCTGTAACACCACGGCCATATAGGTATCCATTTCGTCCAGTAACAGTGAACGGGTCAGAGTCCCAACCCTCAGGAGGAGCTGAGATGACATCGTAATGGCTGAAGAGACTTTAGAACAAGCAAGAAGGAAAAGGAAATTATTATTACCCATAAAACAATATCCGAGGCTTTGGATGTTTGCCTTGGGTTCCGTGAAAAATGGACAACACCAGTGGACTTCCGTTCTCTCTGGTCGGTAACTGTTCAAAGTCAGGGATCGGTTGAGACTTGTTGTACACAAGAGCCTCACCAGCGTGGACTCGGCACCGAGTTGGTGCAGACATTTTTTCAACCAAGTAGCTGCCTGACGGCAATCTTCATGATGTAGAGGATCAGAGCTGACGCTCGGGATCGAAACAAAGGTTGACAGTGCGTAAGTCATGATGTCTGCATGATTCTAAGTATTACGAAGTTCACTTCGCAAGCCACGTACCATGACCATCTTCTTCATTTTCAGGGAGACTACTCTGCGAAAGTGCAATAAGGGTGGATTTTGATGACAAGTCAATGTCCCAAATCTGATGGAATGTGAGGTACAATCACCGAACAACGAGATGGGTAACCTACCTTCACAACTCCGTCGTTGGCACCGGATACTAGTACGAATCCGTTTCCCTCCGTCGAACGGGTGATAATTGATGAAAGTACGATCCCTTCGTGTGCCCTCCACGACGCGGTGCAATTATATGTAGGCGACCATCGCTTGTATTCACAGATGTTAATGTGTCTGGATGCCCTGATTAGCTTTGACGACTGACCTGAATTTGCCCATTCGACGAACAAGTATAAAGCTCGGAATGCATCATGGACAGTGATAATATGTCGTGGTCCTGGGATGCATGAACGTTTGCATGAACACGTGCAAAAATCGTTTGGACCGACCTCTTGAATTATCATACTCCGAACGAGCGTCCTGGTCTCCAGATCGAAGACTTGAACATACCCTTCTTGACAGCCGGCAAAGATAGTATCGCCCGTAACTGCAAGGGACAAGACGGCGCCATGATTGCATTCGAACGTGTGTTTCAGCACTGGACCATCGGAAGTGCATGTCCATATCTAGCGTAAGGTAAGCATGGTCATCCTTGGACTATGTATGACTGACCTTAACCGTCTCATCGCCACTACCCGTCAGCAGGTGGTAGGTTGCGTCGGGTTGCAAGGCAGTATCATCTGAACCCGTTCTCTGAGATGGCATCATTGCCATACAATATACATATCCAAAGTGTGCGGAGTCAAGGACGTTTGAAGCAGGAATTTCAATTACGTCCTTGCAGTGAGGACTTGCATCCAAGGGAGGTGAGAAGCTGAGGTTGTTCGCCAGTAGATCAGCGGGCCTGTGAGTATACTGAGGATAACTATCAAAGAACTTGTGCACTTTGCGAGTTGGGGTGGATCTGCCAGATTGATCCCGGATTGGTCGACCTACAGTTCGCTGACCGAAGTCAAACCATTGTATCGAAGTATTCTGACAGCCAAGGTAAATGGTCCGCAGGATGGGACTCCAAGCAAGAGAAAAGAGATCGCCGGCTCCGTTCTCTAGATAGGGATTAAGAACGTATATCGCAGCAAAGGTTTCCGTGGACCATATCTGATCTGGTCTGCTTGAGAACGATCGCGGTGGAACAACAGCACATACCCTAACAGTACTATCACCTGCGATACATCAGAAACCTGATACCGCATGAGCGGGAAATGCCTACCTGAAGCACTGAACAACCATCGTTTCTGTTCTGCCAACTCCAAAGCAAGGATGCTTCCCGTATGGCCGCGCAGACTAGTTTTGAGTGTGTACGATTGCTTATTCCAAACCTACTGGAATTGGGGAGATGGTAGGCGAAATAAGAAGAGAACCGACTGATATATCTTGACATTGGCCACCGACAAAAATATGCTGGGCATCTGCTATGAGACTGAGGACGGACTTGTTTTCATCGCTCAAAGAATGTAATATTCGCGGAGACGAGAGCGAGGGTGCAGGTTTGCTCACGGAAGCTTCGGAGTAGGACATGATCAATGATTGGATGATCGTAGAGGGATAATTGACGCACGCAAAGGCACTTTTACGTTCATATCTCTCGCAGGACGGTTGCGTGATGAACCGGATCGGATGGCCTGTGATACTTTTTCTGGAGGTTCCGTTTGGATCCGCGACGACGAGGTCATGAGCAGGCGATCGTAGTTAGAAGGGCTCTGGGTGATGTTAAGTATGACGAAAGAAGCTGACAGTCACCAAGTTCAAAGTTCAGCACCGACCGCCACAGTCCACTTGGTCGGCGACTCGAATGGCGTCAGAGAAGGCGAGATTGGCGAAAGAAAAGGCGAGCGACAGAAAATCTTCTCTGTCTCTACTAGCTATAACTTGGCTGGCAGGGAAATGCAGCGTTCAAGGCTGCCGACTATCCGAGTGCTGTCGGCCACTACACCGAAGCCATCCTCGCCGACAGTTCTGACCATACATTCTTCCTCAACCGCGCGGCCGCGTACCTCAAACTAGGCAAGTACGTCCATCGCGAATCCATCCCAAAACCGCGCGATGCGGCTGACACTTGTTCGGCAGATCCGAGGATGCGGAGAGGGACTGCATCAAGGTTTTGCAGCTGAACCCCAACAATGTCAAAGCACTCTTCAGAAGGAGTCAAGCGCGGAGAGCTCTGGAGAACCTGGATGACGCGCAGGCTGGTATGAAAAGATGCCAAGTCAGGTCTGACAGTCGCTGACATACCATAGACCTAGACAAAGCCCTAGCTCTAGAGCCTACGAACGAATCAGTTAAGAATGAGATATTCGAGCTCGGGAAGTTATTACAACGAAGAAAGCTCAAACAAGGACCAAAGTACACCGTAGGTTTCCGCTTCTATCGGACTCAGAGCTGGATTCTCATTCTCAAACTATTGAAAAGCACATGACTCCAAAACGACGTCGAGTTCCCATTGAAATAGTTGAGGCCGACGCACCCCCATCCTGTGAAACGCAAACCGTTAAGGTTTCTAGGGGAAAAGATACGGATCTGCTTCAGCCAGTTTCATCGCGGCCATTGAGGCAGGAAGGTGGATCCACTACGACCGTAGTTCCCGTATCCAGACCACAGACGTTCGAGGACGCCAAACAAGCGCGCAAAGAGTCCAAACCAGCGAGAGTATCAGGTGGGATATTCCGCCCCACAGGAAACCACACCATCGTCAGCAGGACACCGAGTGAGGGCGTATTCTTGACGCGAGAATCTACGTCACAATCCGCCCCGAGCACATCTCCTGAAAAGCCCCCCACAACGCTATTCCAGTTCACCAAGTCATGGGAGTCCCTGGAATTGGATGGAGACAAATGGAACCTAATTCGCGTAAGGTACCGTGTGGGCAATGTATTGCGCGAAACTAAGTATTTCGATATAGACAATTCCTCCATCGTCCATCCCAGCATTGTTTCAAGTCTCGTTGGAACCCGAACTGCTTAAATCCATATTGCACACATTTGAGGCGGTGCTCGAGCAAGACATAGCTCCAGATACGAGAGATGTCGTACATAGTTACTTGACAGCCTTTGCCAGGGTTCAAAGATTTGGGACGGTGATGATGTTCATGGACAAAAAGGAGAGGCAGCTACTCGAAAGGTTAGTACGGTAGTGGATGTTCCTTGTAGTAGTACTACCTATTGTCTGTATTGGTCTGTGCGTATATTGCCTTGCCAGAGTCAATACTCGGCTGGCCAGAATTGATGGTTAGTATCAACTTGCCTGGGTCCTTGTCCTGAGTCAAACCTTTGTATTCTCCTTATAAGTAATAGAGATACAATAAATGTAAATCTGAAACTTGAATGCCGCAGACACGGACCATGGGACCACGGATCCTCGGACTCGGACAACACACAGCTCATCACGCTGCGACGCACCCAGAAAGCCGCGACATGAGTGACTCACAGTGTAACACACCGTAGTGCGGCCTGCCGGTGGGAAGAGAGTGACACTGACCTGGTCGAGCTTGCCACACTCAAGCTCGAGCACTACTAGTACAGTAGTACTGAAGGAGGCCTGCCTGCACTGCTACCATGAAGCATTTGCAACACAGCTAGAATGTATGCCCGATGATCAGCCAGCCAGCATCAGTCGAATGTGAGGCAATGAGGCAACTGGCATCTGGTTTGAAAGGCATCCTCCAATATTAACAAACTCAAATCATACACCTGACTCGGACATGTATAGTACATATATTCACTAGTACACTGTACAACACATTCAACCTCACCAACTCTTTTGAACTGATGTATAATAGAGCAATTCAGCATTGCTGATGCTTGGAACCAATTCCTTTAAAGCAAGAACAAAATCTTCTTCTTTAACCATCAGCTGCAATTCTGCATCTGATTTCATTTCAGAAATAAAGAATTGTGGAGAGATGGGATAGTGTTGATACTTGGAAAGAGTATTCAACTCAGCTGTAAAAAAAAAATTAATTCACCATATCTCAAATAGGTATATAAACCAATTACCTCTTTCCTTCTCAAGTTCAGCAACTTTGAATGAGAGAGCATGAAGTAATGCATCTGCACACAGAGCATAGAAGTCTGCTCCAGTATAATTAAAAGGGCAGTGTGCAGCAATTGAGGAAAGGCTAAGACTTGGATGCAAATTGAACCTTCTTGTCAGAGCCCTCAGAATGTCCAGCTGAGCTTCATGAGTTTCACAAATCCCCAAGTAAAGCATTCTGTCAAATCTATGCAGATAAAAATAATCAGCTTCTCAGAAAACAAAATATAAATCATACCTTCCAGGGCGCAATAAGGCTGGATCCAACAAGTCTGGACGATTGGTAGCTCCCATCACAAATATATCCATTCCTCCTGTACTCATTCCATCAAGCTCAGCTAAAAGCTGGCTTACAATGCGATCCATAACTCCACCAGAGTCCCCTTGATTTCCCCTTTTAGGAGCTATGGAATCAAGCTCATCAAAGAAGATAACACATGGCTTAGCATCTCTTGCACTTTGAAAAACCTGGCGAACATTGGCCTCTGATTCCCCAATGTACATGTTCAGTAGTTCTGGCCCTTTGACTGAGAGAAAGTTCAGGGAACAAGAAGTTGCCACTGCTTTAGCAAGTAAGGTCTTCCCAGTCCCTGGAGGCCCATATAGTAAAACACCTGCAGTTAGTCATAATCAATTAAAACCCAACAGTCAATCAAGATAAATTTAACCTGATCTTTTTTTCAGTCCATCTTGGAACAATTCAGGATGATCCAATGGCAATTGCACTGTGTCCAGAATCTCATTCTTCACAGAACCCAATCCCCCAATATCTTCCCAAAGAACTGTTGGAATGCTTGGTGCACCTATATTGTGAGAAAAGGATGTTCTTGCTTTAAGTAAAGCACTATTAAAGTTCCTGGCAGAGATGACTGGATGTGCTACAAGCTTTTGTATATTAGTGCTATTTTTAATCAGTCAGGACCCTCACAGCATTAATTGAAATATTCAGCTTACTTCATTATAGCACAGAGATTTGTCTTTTTAATTAGATCAGCCAGAGCAGAGGCTGACAGTGCTGCAGTTTGCTTTGCCAGGGTAACAATAGCAACATCTTGAGCAAGGAATACACCTTGATTGATCATCTGCCCTGATAACAGGTAAAAACGCTCCTCCTCATTTAAGGCCTGAAATCCAAATATGAGAACACAAAAATTGATTTTATTAACCACTACCTTGATTTCCATCTCATTACTAAATGACATGCTTTCAGGTACTTTTCCCTGCTCCACCATTGCCAGAAGAATAGACTGCTGGCCTTGAGATGTATCTGTATCATCAACACATTGCTGCAATCTTTGAATCATGAGTGGCACTGGGATGTAAGTGGTAAGCTCACAGAAGTATAATTTAAATGAAAATAAGAACAAACCTTCTCCACCTACAGTGTTTGTCATGTGACTCAGTGCTTCCACATGGCGAAGTACAATCAAGCATGGTGAGCAAGATATGGCATGTTCCACTTGCTCTTGTAGTGAAACCTGGGTTTTAGCAGGTGAATCCAACAAAACATCATAGCAGTTGATCTGCCAGGCTTTTAGTCTGACTAGATCCTAAAGAGGGGAACTGACTACCAACCTCTACAAGATGCATCTGGAGATGATGGGCAATGTGTACTGCCACTGAAAATTTACCTGATCCCCTAGGACCTGTTAGAGAGACTGTAGTATGCACACCCAGCTTTCTTGCATCAAGCAACATAGCATTTGATAACTGGGAAATCTGATGAGATATTCCAGAAGTTGGCAGTAATGTCAGCCATGCATGACCTGAAGGGCCAGAGGTTAACAAGAAAACTATATGAATACAACACCCACGAAGTTGACAATAGTCATAAGTATCTGGAACTCTGATGTTCTCCACTCCAACTTGGGTGATCTTTGTTATATTCGCATCCACAAAGCAGCCAACATCAGATCGTCCTTGCATCTGGACATTGAGCACTTCACAGTCCACATCCCGAACAACGAAATAGACCAGAGCAAAAGAGTTGCTATGCATAGCAGGCCCCATAAAGTCGCCTGGGAGTAAGGTGTGACGAGAATCCAGTAAATGGTCAATGTTGATTTGCAATGGGATAATATCTCCATCTTTCACCAGACGCTTGGATGATCCAAAGTATCGCTGTAATGCATCAAGAAACAGTGGTTCATATCGGCGATGGATTGAGAAAGGGGAAGCCACCCTCGCCAATGTAACGCTCTTCGCTGTTGGGATGCCGGGATCACGTGTTCCATATGGCGACACACGGACCACAATTTCCTGACAACCGCGCGGGCACAAGTTATAGAGAAGGGCAGGCGATAACATAGCAGACCGCCTCTGCGAATTCCTGAAGGCTCCGTCGAAGGCACCAATACGCAACAGACGATAGGTTGCTGGAGTATTGATTGGCGAAACTAGAACCTGATTTTTAGGTGAGATTGCAGCCGTGGAAATATAAACAAATGAAAAAACGTGCCCAGTCACCATTCAGTACTCCTAGGGGATGCAAATCACTTGTGCGAAGGTAGACAGTAAATTGATCCATATCAGCGTCAATGGGTAATTGCAATGGTCGGGGGAAGAACACAGCGTCTGAGTGCTCAGCTATTTCAGCGTCAGCTGGATACACATCTAGTGTCTTATCGTTTACTCACAGTTTTCGCCCTCCCGGGGCAAGAGTGCAGGGGAGGATAATACAGAAGAGATAAGAAATGACTCGTTGATCTCCAAGTTCTCGTGACTAATTCCATTATCCGCTTTGTCCGACAACTCGCTTGATTGATCTAATAATGTCACCACGAGGCGTGTTGATTCCCGCTTCGCGATACCTTGCCTATAAGGCAACGTGAGGCTCACGGTGTATCCGAAGACCGAAGGAAGTTGAGATGATGGACCGCACGTGGAGAAAGTATTCGTAGGGATAAGGATGTCCTCTCCATCACGGATGATGAGGCGGGATTCAAAGATCCAGTTTTCGAACAGAGTTCCGTGAGCGGTGGCTGCTAGGTAGGCCTCCCGATGTTTTGCGGTTAGGACGACCTCCGAAAGGACAACGTCGTCCGTAGGACACAAAGTTACAGGTTTAGAAAATCCGTCTAAGTCTATCTGGGAAGAAGAGAAAATGGTTGGATAGATCGCCAACCAAGCCGAAGGTATGGCGATCCCAGATACCTGTACTACGATAAATGGCAAGAAGTAGGGTCATAAAACAATACGCACAGTTGGATCATGAATAGCCCAACAAGTCAGAGCTGTCGTACGATCGGAAAGTGACCCGGTTGGATACTGACGCTTCGGTTTGATGGTTACGATTTTGCATGTTTCACCAGAGAAGCAGAGAGCATCCCAAACATCCTGAGAGACGAACACCGTATCATTTATGGCGGTCTCCACAGTATGTCTGACAGAAAATGTGGCTTCAGCAGTCGGATTATGACGGAAGAAGAAGCTCATGCTGAAGTGGATGTGCGACGATGGAAGAAACTGATTGAGGTGACTCGGAGCAATGATTACATAATCAAACTCTGCGCAGTGCAGCCTGAGTGCAAGGCCAAGGCACAGGCAAGTTTAAACGCTACAGAACATTTATACTTCGAATGCAGCTCGTGGGCGTGGCAGGGGCGGCTTCAGGGGCGTGATGATTGCCCGCCAGACAGTGTGCTAGGTACTCCTCGACATCTGCTCGATTCCCCGCTCATCTAGCTCGACAGAAATAAGTTCACTCAGACTGTAGTATGCACACTGTTGAAGATGAGATGCTTTGTGTCTCCTTGGTTTCGCATAAGGTGCCTTATTTCAGTGCTCCCATCTACCTCAAAAACAAATCAGTCATAGGAAAAGTTGACGAGATACTCGGTCCCATAAACTAGATGTATTTCTCAGTAAAATGGGCGAAGGTATGGTAACGATCAGCTTCAAAAAAGGAGATAAAGTCTATATTGGAAGCAACAAGCTACTACCCATCGAGTGTTTCCTTCCGAAACCAAAGGTGATAGGTAGGTGTCCATCTCAAAATGCAAAGACTGATAACTAATGTAGTCCGTCGTTCGCGTCCAGGAATCCCCATAATTGTTACCTCCTTTGGCTGAACTGTTTTTAGAACACGGCCGTGGCGCCGCGCATGGCACATCTCGCGGTCGACGGAGCTCAGGCAGCCGTGGGATTCGCTGAGGAGGTCATGGTCGTGATGAAGGAGATCGCAATGGCTGTGGCGGCTTCAGAGGTGTTACGCATTCCGTAGTGCGAGAGGTAGCCGCGGTTCATAAACCTCCGTTACTTTAGTGATGAAATTGTTGGAATCGACGGAACAAGTACCTAATAGTTCGTCATCCATTCTACCGGCATTCAAGGTCTCAGTACCTTAACTTCAGTAGATACGTATGTAACACTGTTTGCTCGACTGTGCTGCGACTTGACAATCTGGAATGTGATTGAAATCTGCCTTGAACGCTGCTTTGATAATGTCAAAACGTACCTGTAAGAGATAGGGCACCACAGAAGCAACGTTCAACAGAGTTCGCTGAGAATCACAGTCGACCTGCTTGACTACGGGACATGTTGATAATCGTCAAAAAAAACACTAGGAACCTACGTTCAACTTCGGAATAAGTATCAGATCCCTCTAATGTTTCCAAGTTGCCAAGATGATGTCGTCCCAGACTTTCTACGACCAAATTTTCAATCTCTTGCGGCCTCGAGCGCCGGCGGTCTGCTATTTCTTTGTCCCACTTTAACCTCTGGTCTGACAACGACCAAATGTGCCGGTCTAATGCCTCATCGAATGGCTCTACATCTGAACTTGTGAGCAAGAACATGAAAGCTTACATGAGCAGTCGACTCACCATCCTCATCACTGCACGGACCGTCTGTAGTACGTCCATTTATACGTAGATTAGGGCGAGCAATGTCAAACAAGTCTTCGAGGAACTACGATGCTACGGTTAGCATGTGCACGTACAAGCCACTGCGAGTTCACCTGATGAACATGCGGCAACAGAGCATCCTTATCCCCGGTTTGCCCACGGGATGCAAGTTCGGCCTCCAAACGAGCCAGGAGGGCAGCAGACAAGTTACGCTGAATCCGTCTCCAGTCCTGCTCTGTTTCAATAGAGACTTTCGGAAGATCTTCGCGAGTATCCATGACTCAAAACATATCCAAACAATTTGGACTTGGCACTGTTGTTTTGAAAACCCGAGACGGCAGCACCCGGGTGTAACTCAAAAACAAGAAAATGTGATGCGCATCTGCACCTTGAGATAATTCCGTCTCCCCATTGCAAGATATCGTAAGTGTTTCACCTCCTAAGTACTTATTTGTCAAAGAGTTCAACCCCTTCAGATTACAAGCTCCTATATTGCACCGAACAATATAATCCAGTCACTATTTTAGTCGGGCACACTGGCTCCGGGAAAACTATGTAGGGTGCATTACGCTACTGAAGCTGGATGGGCTGCCGAAGGCGATGTGATTACTTGCACACAACCACGAAGAGTCACTACAACCTCAGTCGCTACTCGTGTAGCTGCTGAAGTGGGAACAATCCTTAGGGAGAAGGTGGAAATTAATAAATCTACGTGTGACTAACTATTAACATCATGGACCATCTTTCTAGGTTGGATGTATTATCTGCTTCGAGGATGTAAGCGATAACTCGAAAGACAAAACACGGATACGTTACATGACAGACGGAATCCTCTTCCGAGAAGCCCTTGGCCCACTCTCGTCAAATTACAGTGTTCTTATGGCAAGGATGTGATGATGAACTTGGTCATTTTATCTCTAATGCGCTCTAAAATAGATTGACGAGGTCCATGAGCGGAGCCTGTATGACTTGTTGCTTCATATCTTGAAAAAGTCGAGCATCCTCGCTTGATTTTCCTACTGTTTCTAAAATAATTTGCGGGTAGGATTCGATGCAAATGCCCCTCCCTTCTCCTAATCATTTCCTCCGCTTCATTTGACGCCAGATTTTTCTACGACTACTTCTGTTCAGTACCTCACCGCAAGGAGCTACCATTGTCAGTCCAGAGGAAGAATGTATCCAATAGAAGTAGCCTATCTGGAGTAACTGAAGTGTTTTGTAAAATCAACCTGGAGGTACGCTTCCGGTCTTGTGAATATGATGAAATGACAAGCATGCATCTGATGATATTCTGGTATTTCTCACAGGCCGAGCGTTGAGCAATTTTTAGAGGTGATAACAGAACTCATATCAACATGCGTCGCTTCCATGTCCGTATTTGCCTGGAGCTGATAGTCCTCGACACTCAGTTTACCCTGCGGCGTCCCCCATGTTATTCCCGTGGCTTCACACTCGGGTCCAAGCACGTAAAAACAACTTAGGGTGTCAGTCCTATGCATGCAAATTGCCGAAAGGTTATTGCAGTGACCAACATTGCTGAGGTGTGATCCCCAGTCAAATGTCACTCGGCAGGTTGTACAAAGGTTGTATACAGAATCCTGCCTACCGACACTTCCGGTGGCCACTCCCCCAGAGATTACTCAAACAGACATGACCACACCCATAGTCCCTCAGAATAATGATCTAATGAAGTTTGAGTAGATCTCGACTCTGCCTACTGAAGGCATCCTGCATGGGCTAGAATGTTTAGTGACAGCTGGGATGATCCGGGAAGATAACCGCATAGCTGGTATGGCCAGCAGGTTGCAGAGTGTTGTTCGAGTAAATTCCTGTCATAGAGATCTTGACGGTCGCGGCAATAGTGACACAATTAGGGGTGATTACATACTTACATAATCACTTTATGTGGTCTCGTTGAGGTTGTTTTCTCTTGTCCGATGCGACGCGTTAACAGAAACAAGTCACACAAGGTTGGTGCATAATTTTGCATGTCTTCAACGCGTCGATGACTCTCGCGCAGGTTCCCAATGTCAAGCTTCGACCACCACCACCCACCACCCGCGTGCTCGACGCGTCCTATGATGGTCTCTCAGACTCTTCCGACGCGCCTCCGAATGCGAGCATGGTTGACCTTTGTCCGAGACCCTTCAGAGGCTTCACCATCTGTGCGACGGGAACAATGGACAAGGTTCATCTCTCCATCTGGGCCTGGTGCCGCGCCTAACAGTGTCCTCCAGCCAACCTTGTTTAAAATGGCATTTGAGCTCGGTGCAGTCTCCACTAGCGACTTCACCGACCGTGTCACCCATCTGATCGCCGACGCGCACAGGGGTGCCAAGTACTTGGTGCGTCACCTTGACATACTAGTCTTCGTCACCGCTCACCTTCCCAGTGTGCCCTCGAGCACAAGATACCCATCATGACCCCAGACTGGATTACAGAGGCACACACCATCTGGTTACGCGGTGACGACGTCGATGTGGAGCAAGTGCGAGGTTTTGCTTCCATTGATCCTCTAGGGCTCACCCACCACCGCAGGGCATAGCCAAGCATCGACTGCCCATATTCTCAGGCGTCATATTGTCCCTGTCCGGCATTGAAGACGTCCAACGACGCGCCGAGATCCACCGTCTTTTGACAGTTCATCAGGGAACCTACCTCAAAAACCTTGAGCGGCCTGTCAGAGTCACCCATCTTCTGTGTTCAGGCGACACAGAAACCGACAAGATGAAGTATGCCGAAAAGTTCAACAAACACAAAGAGGCAGACATTCACCTCGTTTGGGAGGAGTGGTTCTGGGACTGTCTCGAGTTTGGCGGTGGGCCATGCCTCCGTTTTCATGTGGCCCTTTCCCTAATACCATTTTAAAAGGTAGGTTTGATGAAAGAAAGTATCAAGTGAGTCGACCCAGACCGGAACGAAAATCCCTGCAAGACAGTGGGTGCCTGTTCCTCCTAGTCCTTTGTCATCCTTGAATACGTATCATTATCTAGATCCCCCTCCTTCGCTCCCTGCCCAAAGCTCAGCCCCAGGCTCCCACACGAATTCCGATGTGCCAGTAGATGGTGTTGACTATTCAAAGCGATCAAAGGTTGTTGTCCCTGTTGGCGGCTTTGCTGTCATAAATAACCTTCAAATCGACGGTGAGGATGAGGAAATGGCTGTCATCAACAAACCAGTTCCCTCTGTGACCCTCCAACTTTGGCAAAGTCTTCTCAAGCCTCGAGGATTTGAACTTGCTGGCGGGAAGCTCATCCGGAGCCCCTCCAAGTCACAGGTTACGCAGTCACCGCCTTCGACGCCAACACGGATACCAGCCCGGCTGAACGTGATCAATCATACCGGGATTGGAGTCCAACACAGCAAAGAAAAGGAGAAAGAGAGTGTAATATCGTCCTTTAGACGAGCAAACTCGTTTGCCCCCGTTCTCGTGAAAGAAAGTACCGTTCGGCAGCCATTTCGGCGAAATACGACGTGTCCGTTGGTTTGCTCCGGTGAAGCGGAAGGCAGGGGTCTGTCTGACCTGGTTCAACGAGGACCTGCACTCGTCCTGAATCCCTTTTCTGGGTACAGCTTTCGTCTTCTTGGCGAGGCGCGTTGTCCGAGCGTCCGCCTCGCAATCGAAAACTGTGGTGGTATTGTGATGGACGATGATGCTGAAGAATCGAGCTTTATTATTGTGAGATTGATAAGGTGTGTTCCCAGTCCAAATGTTCGGCGCTCCGCAAACGATTCCACTGATCACCCTGGGGATGTCCTTTCCTAGTGGAAGCAAACTCTATCGCGACGAAACCGACGACCGTGTACGGGCCAAGTACAGAACGGAATGCTGGTTAGAACATTCCGTATTCCACGAGCGAATATGTGAGCCAGATGAAAACGTATCCTTCACCCCACTTAAGATTATGACTCCGGTACCTGGTGTGTCATTATCAAATGTACTTCATTCTTTTATTGATCACAAGTGTTGCGCATGGGCATAGACTCAGAAAATATCAAACTGAGCTTATCTAGTCTTGATCAGTCCGAGTTGTGTTGGATTCGACGTCTCGTTAGGGCGGTCGGTTCGTTGTTCTCTCATTTTCCCCATACATAATTGTCACCATCGCGCCCGTACAGGGATATCTCTTGAGTCGACATTCTCTCGCCGTTCGACTCACCTTCTTTGCCCCAATGGAGCGGGTACCAAGTTTAGCAAGGCGTTGGAGTGGCGCATTCCGGTCATTTCCTTGACGTGGTTGGAAGACATTGCTAGGACGGGGACGGTTCCACCTGTGGATGAATACCTTGTGGGGGGATCTCATGTGGGATTGACTATCGGTGAAGATGTTCTTGGGTACACGCAACAGTCGGATCCAGTTCCGAAGGTAGGGAGAGACAAGGGAAAGGGCAAGGAGAAAGATGTGGATTATCAAATGATGGATATCATAGATGGTAACATGATCTATGTTAACCTTTCCTTGCTTTACTGTGCTTATCCCCACCAAGATCCTGCGCCCGACAGACCTGTGTTCGTCAAGAATGCAGGTCTCCTCCGAGATATCACACTTCGAAAACCGGATACACTACACCTTGATGAAATGTTGGAACCAATGTGTTCCCCACACGACGGATTGTTTGGGAAACCGAGATTTCTAACCGACGAGTCGGATCCACCAGAAGAAGCGGATACTCATGGAAACCCTCCTGCGACCTTCTCTTCCCCAGTCCCACCTCCCTTGAGCAGCTCCCCGGCCCCCGCCGAGGTTGAGTTCCCTCCTTCGAAACCCACTCCTCCCATCTCTGTTCTTTTAGTACCTGAGCCATTCACTCCGTGTCAACCTCGGCGCTCAGTTCAGGAAACCAAAGCCAAAACCGATCTGGTCCAACTTCCGGCGGAAGCTCAACCCCAAATTCCATCCTCGACATCACCCTCGCCGATGAAACTCCCCCCTTCGAGTTCGATCCCCAATGCATTCGCCTCGTCTTCACCCGCGCGTCTTCCGGACCCGAACGCCATCGCGAGAGCGCTCCACGAGAGCCTAACATCGCTGCTCGGGAAACGGCCCATCGTGGAGGATGACGAGACTATGGAAGACGTGGGCGCGGCGGGCGGCGGGAAGAAGGGGAAACGGGTCCGACCTGGCTGTAATGTACGTGTTCTTGGCTGCTCGACAAGTTCTGTTCATGCTCACATTTTTATTTGTGGATCATACTTGTGTGCAGATGCCATCACGGCAAGTGTCTCATGAGAACGTCGTATCCCCTCCTCGTCCTGTCGTTCCTCCGCCGATCCCTCTGGGAGATGTCGACATGAGTCTGTTAGATGGATTAGGAATCGGTGGGCTAAGATCGACAGAGGAAAGCCTGAGAGTGACATACGAAGATCCAGGACAGGCTGAAGAGAAGCGGCGATTGTTGAAGATGTTGGGGGAGGATGCTGGCGAGAGTGAGGTGAGCGCTGGCGATGTAAGTAGGACCCGACGGTCCAAACGTACCAAGGCGAAGGTTCCTGGATTTTAGGTGAGGATAGACACTGTAGAACGGTATATTGTAATGATATATACGGTACAATTATGTTTGGATGGCACTCAATCTTGCGTCTGACCCAGTAAGGGCAACCTTCCTTGACTCTACTACTTCAACCTACATTTGCTAGTAATCCAAGAAGTTTAAATTGGCCAGACCAGAAGTAGAATCATTTCCACGGATCAAACAACACCTTTCCGCATCTTCCCTTGTCAAAATCATCATACATCTGCACTGCAACATCAAACCCAACCACCTTATCCACCAGGCTCACCTCACCCCCGATATCACCGAAGATGTCCTGCCTTCGGAGTAGCAAGTTGAGCGCCATGGGGAACATCGCCCGCACTGGGCATCGCCCGAAATCAAGCGACACGTTCTTTCCGTACAGCTCCTTACCAGTGAAAGGCACTCGCTCCTCTCCGTGTACTCCCACAGATGTAATGCACCCAAATGGTCTCACTAACTCGTACGCGAGTGACAACGCACTCGTGTTGCCAACGACCTGTATCACAAACATCAACCATAAAAATGACAATACAAAAAATATCATGCGTACCTCCAAAATAAAATTACATCCAATGCCTTCCGTCCATGTCGTCACGATATGCTTGCTCGCTGCGATATCTGACACCTCCAGATGACCATTTTGTTGCTTGCCATATGCCTGCGAGACCTTGGCATAGATGGCTTCCACCTTCTTGCGTCGCATTTCCGTTGGGTCGACTGCGACGATCCGGAACTCGGCGTCACTTGCATAAAGCATGTCTAGCAATGCGATGAGTGCGCACTGTACCCGTTCAAAGATAGATCAACAATCGTGCCACAGATCCAGCAAGTATCCGTTGACTCACCACACCCACTGGTCCAAGACCAACAACTGCAATTGTTAACGCCTTGTCTTCTGCCTTCAACGAGACAGGACTCGGAAGATCACTCTGCACTGCAATAGCTCCGGAGCTCTGTGGGTATGGCCTCGACGTCAGCATCGGCTCGATCTTTGGATGGTTCAATGCCTGAAAGGCTGCAAATACGCCAGTTGGTAAGATATCGCATAGCAAAAGCAACGAGGAGTCAGCGAGTTTGCCGATCGTCTGTTTAGTCTCTTGGTCTGGACGCGCAGAGACGGACGAAATTTCGTCGAGATTGTACAGCGTACCACCCGCACGCGGAACGCGAACGTACTGGGCTTGTCCGCCCGGAGTAGACGGTATCCCGAAAAGTTGGCTTTCAACACATCTGCAAGTAAACCCAACACGACAGTAACTGACGGAAGAAGTCATGGTAATCATTGGAAAGGAAATATGAACATAAGAACGTACTGGCATTCTCCACAGGACACGGTGAACGGCGAGACAACTTTATCTCCGACTATAAGAGTGGAGTACAGACGTGGCCGACCTGTCGCCTCCGGTCGGAAGTTTGCACCGAGTGCGACCACCTCTCCGGTAAATTCGTGTCCACAGACAATGCTGATCGATATCGTTCTGGTCACAATCCCTGGATCTCTAATAGACAACGTACGGTTGTGTTATTCCACCATGACCACGGTATACATGTAGATCGCTGCCACACAGCCCCGCAAGCTAGAGTTCACAAGTCTGAGGAAAGGAAGACATGTTGTGCAAGGTGTACGTACCTTCACTTTGACGATTGCATCGTCCGGATGTTCTATTCTGTAAGACTACTATCAGTATCGTGATTGATCAATAAACCGCACGTCCCAGGAGACGTTACCATCATATGTGCTGAGTGGCACCTGCATGATGTTGAAAAGTCCGTCACACTCACTTTGGAATAGGGACTTCCTCGACACGAATATTGTATGCGGGAGGGTACCAAAGTATCGCTGATTGCATTACAGTGACTGATCAACGAGTCCAATTGATCTGGATAAATGATATAGATAAATACTACTAGAGGTTATAAATAATCAGTGCTATGATATCGCCGCTTTGTGCGCAACCTCAACCGATCCAGCTCCCTACTACTACTATAATGTCTCCGTCGTCTGCGCCAGTAACCCCATGAGATTCTTGCCGAAATAATTCCACAATTTTTGTCGCAGAACGAATGACAAGCGAGTAAGGTTGGTGTGAGGACTCAGACAAGAATCAGAACGTATAGTAGGACTGAGGTGAGTACTGAGGGAACCCAGATAGAGTCACAGACACCATCGACTCCTCTCCCAAGTCACTGTGAAAGACTCGCCAGACGATTTAGACAAGTGAAACAAGATATCCGAGCATCCTGGCAGGGGTGTGATGGTGGCACACAATTAGCATGCGACTCAAGTGGTCAAATTAGCACTGCTTGTTAGTCGGATGATCAGGCTGCAAAAGTTGTAAGTATCCAGGCATGCGAACCATATCTCACAGCCGTGGCAGCCGAAGGATACTACTTGGGTAGGTGCGCAATTGTCACTGTCGCCCGCAGCACAAATTTTCCGAAAACGGAAGTCCGATGCGACAGGAATGACAGGAATGATAATGATTCCCTGAGTCCCTCGTTGTTCCTAGACCATTACCCAATCAATTGAACCTCCGCAGGAATAGTCTCAGATTGTTGAACAACCTGAGATAGAATTCGTTACACTGTGGGGCCGTAGGTAAAAAAAAGTCGCTCACCGTGTCCGAGGGGACATCGAGGCGACCTCCAACGCCACATATGATCGTTCGAACATGATGCGTTTTTAATCCCAGTAGCACTGATAGTGAGGTTGGACAGAGGGCAACCTCAGCCTAAACCTCGATCGCCTTGCCTTGATACCATGAATGTCAGAGGCAATATAGTACCTCGGCGGGCGTCTCTCAAGGTGATCTCCGATTTCGCCTCTATTCCCTTCAGGAATATGTAGCCGCTAAAGTTGCCCCGTGTGGCTTTGAAGTATTTTCAGGGCAATCAGTTATGGCATGCATTACCTTTCCTAATAAATCCCATACCTCATGCCTCCGAAGGCCCTCTGTCTCCCAGATCCATCCAGCCATGGCATCAAGCGACAGTCAGATGATCGGTGTAGTGCTCCTCGTCCGTCATGGCGATCGACAGGGTTTTTATCAAAGCCCTACGACTTACACTGCGACAGCCACCCAAATCACACCTCTAGGTAACGTAAGTCATCTTTAACTCTCGCCGATAAGTCTTATCAACGGACTCGCTGACTCGTTCTAGGAAGAAGAGTTCCTGCTTGGCCAGTTTTTACAGTCAATCTACTTGAACTCTTCCTCTTCCTCATACATTCCCGGAATGAGCACTGGTCTCTTTGACCAGTTTCAAGTAGACATCCGCGCAGACCTGGGCGGTGAAAGTGGTGTCGTGTATGATTCATGTGTTTCGCTTACTCAGGGTCTCTGGCCCGCCACGCCCGATAATAACATCACGATCGCAAATGGCACGACGATCGTCGCTCCGCTCGGGGGATATCAGGTTCGTGCATCCGCTCTGGCTACGATGTTTCAGCTAATACACCTTCGACTGAATTACGTTCGACAATTGTTAGTATGTCCCCAGTAAGTCGCCAACAGTGCGTCCTTGTGATTGAGTGTATTGACCAAGGAGTGAAGTCGATGCTGTGAACCCAAATCTGGATGTTTCTCTGGAGGGATTTTTGGATTGTAATGTTAGTATCCTACGGTGTCCTCCTTCTGTCAACATACTGAATTAGTCGAAGACGTTTGACACGCATACGATCGACTTTTACAATTCCAAAGAGTTTCAGCAGATGGCTAATCAAAGTGCCGCATTCCTTGAGCTCCTTTCCCCCTACCTGGATGGTCGATCGGTCAGCCTGAAAAATATGGTGCGGATATCAATTTGGAACTGTGGCCTTTGTATCGAATCTGACACGGTACTCATAGTGGAATGTACGTTGAAATTGTATCATTTGCTCCGTACGAGATCGATCCTTTCCCTAAGATCTTTGACTACATGAACGTCAATAACATTCATAATGCCACATTTGCTGCGGCTCTTCCACCTACCTTCCTCGAACAAGTAAGAGCCCTCGCAAACTGGCATGAATACAATGTCTTCACGGACACGAGCGCATCTGGGATCGGGAACAGTGAGTAGCCGTGCCACGCGTACTTACTGATTGAGCCCACACATCCGATCCAGTCGCCGGTCAGGCCATTGTCCCCTCTATTCTCAATGCTTTTGAGGACATCGTGAACACGACGAACCCCGTCAAGATGATGATCACTGCAATTGCATACAAGCCTTTCCTATCCCTGTTCAATATGACGGGCGTGACGGCTGCCAACCCACAACTGGCTGGAATAGGTGAAAATTTCGTGTCGCGATATGTTGCCGTTGTTATGTCCCCACTGAACCGCATACCGTATGCTAGTGGACTATGCCTCCGCTGTTGCATTGGAGGTACGCCAGCCAAGCGGTGGCGGCGAACCCGTGATTCGGTTCAACTTCAAGAACGGCACTGACTCTAACTTTACGACGTACGACTTTTTGAGCCGGACGGGAGATGTACCACTTTCCGCATTTATTGATGCCGTGGCTGTAAGCAACCTTCAATATCTATGATGTTCTTTTCCCCGCCGTTGCGTAGCGTCAAGACTAACTTGGGAACCGTATCATAGCCCAATGCTGTCAATACCACTACCGATTGGTGCAACATCTGCCAGAATTCACAAGATAGGGGATGCGGTGCACTTACGCTGGCTGCAGAGCAAGCTCGCTCAGCGGCCTTGTCCCCGATCAGTCTAGTGGGTGCTGGGTTTCTGGGAGCTGGGTTAACACTCGCCGTGGTTATCTTGTCCTTCGCCACGCTGATATTCTTGGGGTTGTTGAGCTTTGGCAGGAAACCAAGGAGGTCGCATATGCCAGTGGGAGATGATGAGGTACGTTCTAGGAAAGATGACTGATTGAATGCTGAATTGTGCAGGTTGAGCTACGAAAAAACCCAAGCGTTCATAGTTCCATTAGGACGGCCGGCACCCTCGAAAGGCAACAAAACGTTCCGTGAACGTTAAACACAGTAATAATTCAACATGGATAAAGCAGGGATCTATGAAACATGTATACTGACGCGTGATAGTGTGGGAATGTCCATGATGTTTGAATGTGATCCAGATATTGAGAAATGCAATGATGTTGTTGATGTAGTAAGTCGTGACGCTGGGATCGTATCACCTATCACCTCCAGTCGTGGTCGCTGTCCAAGGGATCACTGTCAACATCGTCGCCTTCGGAGGCGGAGTGGAATGAGTCTAGAAGAACTATGTCAAATATCACGACTAAATATTGTTCACGACTGTCGTCAGCACCTGAATCTTCCTCGTCGGGATAGTCGTTCTTGTAATACTCTTCGGCTGCGAGGGTTCAAGAACAAGCTTGAGCACAACATAGCAATCCTGGGCGTAGTACAAACCATTAGAATCCTCGTCTGCCTCGTCCTCTTCCTCGGATTCAGAGTCGTCAGACAGATCGTCGTCTTCTAGGGAGAGTGGGAGGCCAGTCCTTACAAGCAATATCAGGCATATCGTCGAAATGCCAGCAAATACACCTACACTGTCCCATATTTCGCGGCAAACGAGTTCCACTCCGAGAGCGAATATGGTCTCCTGTAAAACACGTCCCAAACATAGTCGCTACTGGGGTTAGCGTAGTATGAGGCGGTATTTTGGATGACAGTGGAAGAAGTCTCTTGTACTACATGGGATGAACGATGAGCTCCTGAATTAATGAAAATGAAGGGACCCACGAACATGTTAGATAATCTTGGAGCATAGGGAGAAACTTTTCCATCTCGGGATCCATAGGTGGGAGAGAGGAACCTTGGTCTTCGGGCACCGCGTCGTACATTTTGAAGTCGTTTCGCTGTGTATCTTTCGAAGAGATGACTTTCGGGCTGGGGGGACGCTAATGGTGAGAGTACCACTCAACAGGATAACCGGGAGACGTACGGGCTAGTAGGGTGTCTCTTTAATCTAGAATCTCCATCGCCTGTCACTCTGACGGCATATCGTCGAGCTCCGCTATCCGCCGGGTGAGGCACAGGAGCGGACCTCGTCTCTCGACCAAGCGCTGTGCTCGAGTCTTGAGCTAACCTCGAAATCTGAGACTAAGTGGGCGAGGTCACACCATGTTGGTGTCAGCATGACAAAATATGCGACGACGGATGCGAAAGACGTGAGACACACCTGAAGGCTCTGCCTCATTTCCCTGTCTTCCCAAACGTCATGCTCGACTGTCTGGGCGAACTGGAAGACGTCAAGGCCACCGCGCGTCTTCTTCCGCCTGAATCGCGATTCGACGACTACTTGCAGAGTGAGCAAACCTGGTCGACAAGTGCGGTATGGCCGTGTGGAGAAGTGCCTACCGAGCGCATCCAAAGGTTCCTCCGTGCGTTTTCGCTTGATGCGTAAGATGGTATAGGCGGGGTTTTGCGCCTGTCCGTCCATATCCCCTGTCCTGTGTCTTCGTTGTGGTTATCGTCGAACGTTGTCGAAAATAGTGGTGGCTGGAAAGCAAAGTCAAGAATCGTTGTCCGACCGACTCGGATCACGCAGTGTCCACAGCATCTGACTTATGTAATCCCCCTACAAAGTTATTGTCTTCTAGTCCACATAAGCAAGTAGCGTGGGGGTATGGACTCGATAAACTTCAGACAAATCCATTTGCCGTATTGCATCTCATTTCCGCCTTCCAATACGGGGCCTGGAAATATCAAACAACAATCGCTATGCCATGCTTCCAGTCCATCTACCCCAGTCTGGCCACTCAGACGGTGTAGAACTATTTTTCTTGCTACCTTATTTATCGAGGGGGACCCATGTCCTTCTGACCGATCTTGAGGTCTGATAATTTAACTGGAAGAAGGCCGTGGAGTTTGGGTATACATTAATTCCTCATCGGACGATTACTGAATGCCAAGAAACTCGCCCACAACTTGAACACCTTGGCGTTACCCTAAATCAGCCCTTTGAGCTGTGTTATAGTGACTGACCGCCTCTCATTTGATCGTCCACACTTGTGCAGCTTATCGCAGAGATCTACGTAAATTCACGTGCGGTTTATGGAACTTGCTCCTCCGAGTCCACCAATTCAGAACAATGCAAACTGGCGAGCTGGCTGCGATCGCATTCTGACTGGGTTCTCCACACTAGAAGATGGGATGGTTAGGCAAAACAGCTGCATTGAACAAGGTTGTTGATGACTGAGGACAGGGAAACTTCGGACTTCTTCGTCGGCCGACGCGATCGCTCAGACTTGGTTGAATCAAGGCCTATCAGCATTAGTGAACATTATCAGGCTAATTAGCCGTTACTAAACGATTAAAGTTATTCCATCGGCCGATGGTAGGAAAGCCGAAACCTCACAGGTATTTAGTTTCCGGAGGCTCGGCGGACGGTTCGTGAGTCCATGGTGAACGCATCTACCCAACAAAGAGTCCAAGGGGACTATAGCGCAGAGGATTACGTCAAGGATGCATCATTCGTCTTCTCAAACGAGTACACGGAACCCATTCTCTCCTGGCTGAACGCTTGTCCTGGAGATAGGATTATAGATCTCGGGTGCGGAAGTGGCGAACTCACAGCCAAAATTCAAAACGCAGTGGGCACGGAGGGCTTCGTGCTGGGTGTAGACTGTAATGAAGACATGGTCAGTTGTTTCGTTCGATCGAGACATCACTGTGATATTACACACAGGTTTCGAAAGCGATGAAGAATGGAGTCAAGAATACTCTTGTCTGTGATATCCAAGATCTCGAATTTCCGCCTTCCCTAACATCGGGCAAGCAGTTCGACGCGGCGTTCAGCAACGCTGCATTGCACTGGTGCAAACACGATCCCGCAGGAGTTCTCAAGGGCCTCAAACAAGTTCTCAAGCCCGGAGGACGATTCGTCTGTGAGATGGGTGGTTACATGAACTGTATCGGTGCAGTTTATTTGTTGGTCATTGGCATGTTCTTGAGTATACTCAGGAAGTCGCAGGCATTAGGATCGCTCTGCACCACGCCGCGAGGAAACGTGGGCTGGATTCGGAGGGGATGGACCCCTGGTATTTCCCGACTGTGGAAGAATGCAGAGCGGTAAGTTTGATCAAAAAGAGGTAACGGATTAGTGTGAACCGTTGCAGCTTCTAGAAAATTCCGGTTTCAGAGTCGATACAATGACCTTGGTGCCAAGGCCAACGCCGCTCAGTGACGGCGGTCTTCGGGCATGGCTCCGGCTCTTTGCACGGGGGACGTTTTTGAAAACGGTCAGAGACGTGGATGCGGAAGAAATTATGGACGAAGTTGAGGAGATGTGTAGTGTTGATTGCAAGGATAGGGAGGGAAAGTGGTCGTTGTTGTATGTACGATTGCGGTTCGAGGCAACGCTTGTTGGTTGAGGGCGACGTCCGTAGAGGTCGGACAGGTGTCGAAATATCAGTGCCAATCAATGGGTGAGGGTCTGTTTGACGGGTGAGGATCCAATCGAGCGCTATATTATGGCTGTCTGCAGTGGCAGTTGATCGGACTGCCAGTACCACTTGTGCACGCATTACGAGCGTTGGGACAGAATCAAATTACTTACTTATTGAACCTGAGAAGATGACATCTGGAGCACTGTCGAGCTGGTTGTCCGATGTTCGGAGGGACACCAAAGGTATTAATCGTCACGAAATCATAGATCTGCCAAAAAGAGAGCGTTGGTCGTGTCAGTAGCTGAGAGGTGCGTTATTATGATGGACGGCGATCACAAGGCAGAAGCTCAACGCGGAACCGTAAACAGATTACCCCGGCCCGGGCGGGCCACGTTCACTCCCCTGGGGCCACATAGATGCAAACAACCACTCACAATGCGCGCGGTCACGTGTCCCCATCCACAGCGCGCCCCGTCGGTCCAAAGTCAACTTGATCACCGACGCCATCAATGTCCACGCACCTTCGCCCCGCCTGGCAGACCGATGATCTTGACGAAGAATGGGTCGACGAGGACGACCCTTCCCTCGGCACACAGTCCGTCTCCCTCACGACGCCCCTCCCTGGCTTCTTACAAACACCCGCACCGGACAATAACCAGGACACCCAGCCGATTGTAGGAGGCACATTTCTCATTAGGGAGGAAATTCCCTCCGCCCCACTGCTTCCAAATACCCCTGGCCGCCAGGTCAAAAAGGGTGGTATCAAGGACTTTTTTAGTCCTTTGGCTCTGGAAAAGATGTTCGAACCGCCCTCACCACCACCCCCAAAACCTCTGGCGTTAGCGCTCACTGCCGCTCCAACCATTCCTTCTCGCTTGTCGCAAGCGTTCACCCCAAATGATAGCCACTCCGACTCGGATACGAGCGCCCGCGGAAATACAGCCAATCGCAGTTGCCCCAAGTCGACATCTTCCACAGATCTCCTTCCTCTCCCTTCATCAACGGTTAAGATATACAAGCCCGCTCTCCAGGGGCCTTTCACCTTCTCTGTCCCGCGCCAGCGCACCAGGTTCCCGGAGGCGGAAAACACGCCAAGTCGTGTGTACGGTCCTGCCAATCCACCAATGACAGACCCAAGGCTTCGCTTGTTCCAACTCCAGTACGATACATTCACGCGTGAGCATTTGTCCGCAATGGTAGACTCCATCGCTGTCAATACGCCGTCTGGAGAGAGCACCGAGGGTAATGCTTCTTCTAGTCCCGTTCAACGCATCCTCTTCAAACCACAACAAACGCCAGTCTCAGACGATACCCCCATACGTAGTGTCAAACGCATCAAACTTAGTCCCCCAAGTGACTTTTATGGCGAGGGGGCTGGTGCTGGTGCTATCGTGTCGCGCCCGAGGGCACACCGAGTCGATTACGTCGGCGAGTCGCGTTCCCTCATGCAACAAATCAAACAAGCTCGCGATTTTTCAACAATTTCTACCAATGCAACTACGCAGACTCCTACGGACAAATCTCAGGTGAAGACACCAGCGCGGGCCCCCTTAGCTGGTGAGTCTATGCGCCTCCCATGCAATGTATTCTGACTGTAGGTACTAGATCATCGCGCAGCTCTCGTGCCGGTCACCAACGAGAGGAGTGGATCTGTCACCGGTTCGTCCACGGCTGCGCCAAGTGGGCACTCTTCCCTTGCCATCCGGCTTCAAGCAGCAAACCTTATGCAACAGATCAAGAACGACATGAGGGGTTCAAAACGCGTGTTTTCCGGGGACACTGAACTCTCTCGGTATACCCACACTGAGGACGAGCGAACCGATCTATCTGCATCCGTGCTCGACAAGTCACAGCAAAGCAATTCTTCGAAGAGCAGTCACGAACGAAATCGACGGAAGTCAAGCAAGATCGTGTCTCCTCGCCGTCCCTCGTCCGCTTCACGGCATCACAGTCCACGTAGACTCTCCCGTTCTATTTGCGATGAACAAGAGCGCAGCCTTGTTCTCGATATGTCCAATATGTCGATTGAGGCTCCTTGGCAAACGGAGGCGGCGCAGCCCGTGACGATGCCTGTGCCTGATACTAATGTCCCCCGCATCAAGGTCACGTCATCGTCCATTATTGAGGCATTCCCCCAGCCCCCAACACAAATTGCTCGTTCGAATCCATCTTTATCGCTCCGTTCTGGCAATGATGACGACCTGAACAGGTTCGTGTCGTCGAGCACTGCTTCCGGGACAACTATCACTGCCAGCAGTGCGCCCTCATTTGTGAAGCATGCCGGGCCAGTTCATATCACGCACATCACGCCGTCCGATGTTCCGTCACTTCCCCAGCGCGTTGGCAAGATGGTATATGACAAGCATCTCATGAAGTGGATGAGAGCCTCCACACGCCCGCCTCCTGATGGCGATGATATGAAAGATCATACATCCGTCACCGATGCAGAGAGTGAGGATCCTTTTAGGGATATAGAGAGCCTGAGAGAGGATGACTCGGGCGGTACGAATGTGGACAGCCTCAAAGCAGAGGAGACTCCGATGGCAGTGGAAGAGGCGGAAGAAGTGGAAGAAGTGGAAGGAGAAGCCCACTTCAAGCAGGACGCGACCCGGATAGAGTGTGACGAAGAAGAAGAGCCAAATGATCAGGAGGAAGTGGACTTGACCTCGTTCACGTTCGATGGTCCATCCGTTGCCGGGGTTCAGATTCTTCCTTCAGAGGAAGATGGTACTGGAGAAGATACCACTGTCTCTGAGGAGGAAGAGGAAATTAGTGCTGGGGTCGATGCCCGAAAACAACGTACGCAGGCGATACTGGACTCAGAGGATGATACGTCCAATGGTTTGCCTGATCAACTAGTCGCCCCTGCCGAAGTAACACCGGTGGCACCTCGCAGGGTGTCCGTGATTGCAACGCCAATCCCCCCTAAATCAGCGCTTAAGAGCACGAGCGTGACACCCATATCTGCGATGAAGGACCCGAACAGGGATAAGCATCGCACACCTGCACTGACATTGGGACACCGGAGATCCGTCAGTTTCTCGGACGGTAAACGCGATGGACCTATCAGGGGACTTCATGTGAAGTCGCATGAAAGCGACGATGGTGCTGGAACCACCGTCTCCTCTGACGAGTCCACTCAGACCCATGGTTACTCTCCATCTGCGAGATCGAAACGGATCGCGGAGATGATGCGGGAACTGCAACATTCGAGTAAGTTTTGGTTTCATTCACGAGCGATGGCGCTGAACATCTACGACCAGTCGAATCTGAGGAGTCACCCACGAGATCCTCGACCCCGATCCACGATGTCGACGAGCTGCAACTCGTGGGTGATAGACGCCCGAGTAGCCAAATGATAGTTGTGGACTCGAGTGGGGTTTCCCGACGTGTGTACTCAACGCTCGGGGGAAATAATTTTTCCGGACAGGATCGAAGGAATACGACTTTCTTGACGGAGTGTTCATTTGGTATTGCGCACGATAAGCTTGTACAAGTGATTACTGACGTGCAGCCCTTTGAACCACACTGGGAAGACCTAATCAGCATCGATTTATCAAAGAAGTCACTAGATAGCGTTGCAAGGCTCAAGGAGTTTTTACCCAAACTGGATTCGTTGACATTGTACGTGGTATATCAGCGTCATGCGAAAACAACGGGGTATCTTTGAACTGACACGAAATGGACAGAAACTGCAACCGGCTGTCGTGGCTGAGCGGAATACCTGCATGCCTGCGGACACTTTCTGTCGCTTCTAACGTGTAAGTGCGGTCGGGATCAATGGATGTGACGTTAGCATTCTGAGTGAGCGAAGCTTGACAGGCGTCACATCATTTGGCCACCTTCAAAATTTGGAGCACCTTGACATTAGCAATAACGACATCGACTCGCTCAGTCGTAAGTGGCTGAGATGCACCGGTTGATGTACGAAGCTGATGTGCTCAAACATCGATTTGCGTCAACTTAGAGTTACAGTGCCTCCGACATTTGAGGGAGCTGCGAGCCGACGGCAATCAGATCACGAGCTTGGACGGACTGCAAAGGTTGGAGGCGCTCAGGAAGCTAAGCGTGCAGGGCAACGTGATCCGTGAGGTCGACTTTAGTTTGTTCCGATGGTGCAGTGCCTGGTCTGTTTGGTGTCTCATGACTCTGATGACAGCTGGCACGTTTTCGTAGGCCACGTCTAGAGATGCTCAACCTGAGCCGGAACCAGCTGACCAGGGTTGCCTCGCTGGCATCGAGTCTTCCTGTGCTGGTCATTCTTAATCTCGGTAAGTCGACGACGGTCGTCAAGCGTACCTGACTGACGTGTTTGGCAACTCGAAGATGGGAATTCATTAGGCGATCTTGATGCGGGCGGATGTATGATGAGGCTGCGCATCTTACGCGCAAGCAACAACCGGTTGCACAGCCTCAATGTGGGGCACTTTCCAAACCTGCGGACCTTATACGTGGACAACAACGCGTTGGGAGGACTGGTAAAAGGGGAACGTCTGGCGAAACTGGAAAACCTGTCGATGCGAAATCAGAGCAGTCGTGATTTGTGAGTGGCACGTTGGTCAGAGGAGCAGCGGGAAGTGACGGTATCTTTCATTACGGGGTGCCTGATTGATGGGCGCAATGATGGTGATTTGCAGTCATCTCTCGACGCGCCAATTCCGGGATGTGAAACGGCTCTATCTCTCAGGTGAGTGTGGAGCTTCTGGAAGATCGATAAAGTGGGGCTGGAAATGATGCGTCATTCACTAGGCAACAAACTGGATACAAATTTCATTGAGGAGGCATGCTACAATCTGGTCTACCTGGAAGTGGCGGCATGCCGGCTTACAAGTTTACCACGGGAGCTAGCGCGGCTGATACCGAACCTTCGAGTGCTGAACCTCAACTATAACTTCCTGGAGGAGGTGGTTGCGCTGGAGGGTCTCACGAGACTAAAGAAGCTAACGATGATTGGATCTCGCTTAAAGGGAACGAAACCGCTGATCCGTGTTCTTCAGCGGATGCCCGATGTGGAAATGGTTGACTTGAGGTGAGGACTCCGTTGGGGTTTCAGCATTCTCGAATCGAATGGAGAGGGGTGGTGATTATTCAGTCCTACTCTATTTATGTCCAGCTTTGTTGACGACCCGAAACTGACCGACACGCGTTGGCAGGATGAACCCGAGCACGCTCGGATGGTATCTTCCCCTTCTGGTACGGGATGTGCCTGGGGCATTGCAGCCATCGGAAGACGGAAGATCGGGGGGGCGGCGCAGGGGTGAGAAGGGGAGTGGATGTGGGTGGGAGGAATTGGATGCCAAGTTTCGGCGGGACCTGCCGGACGAAGCGTATGTCGGGCGGCTTGCGTATCGAGGGCTGGTCATGCGGGCGTGCCCAGGGATACGGATGCTGGACGGGGTGGAAGTGACAGAGAAGGAACGGGCAAAGGCTAATCAGCTACTACAGGGGATCATGGGAAAGGGGAAGATTAAGGGGAAAGTGGGAGGGGGTAGGTGATACGGTGGTGACAGATTATGCCTGGCCACATGACTTGATGGAGTGATGTGGGCGCGGGTAGTAGTTACAGATCTGATTGGATATGATAATTTGATATTAAAAATAATTTAATATTGGTATTTGATGGGAGGTTTGATCACGGGGGGGTGACAGGATCGGGGAAATGGGATCTATGACGGAGGGGTTACGAGAGTGTGACACATATCCATTTGATGGGGTCCGGGCGTTCGGACGGGGAGGCTGTGTAGCCAAATCGAGCGGCCGAGGCGAAGGATTGAGTGTCCGCGCGGGCGTGAACGTGCCTGGGCGGGGCAAATTGCAGGAGACGGATCTGAAACGGTGCTGGGCGGCACGGCTGGCAAGGGCCTAATGGTCATATGGCCATTTGTGGGAGGTGTTTCGTTATGGGACGTGGCGGTAGCGGTTGCGAAGGTCAGGGGGCGGGATGAGCGGGCCAGACGACGGGGGATGTTGTGGGAGGGCTCGGGGACGGGACCGAGCCTGAAAGGGTAGTGACAGTAGTGATTGATTTGACACGGAGGTTCGCTTCGACGTTGGTGTACGGAGGGAGACGACGGACGTTATTCGCTACCGAGAAGGCCTCGCGGGATTGACTCGCACATGGTGAGATGAAAAAGCGACGGAACGTTGCCGGCAAACGTTAAGCTTCCCAGGGTTAATTACCTTGTTTGAGTGCCTTGCACAGCGATCGTATTTCATAGCACCCAAACCATCCAGGACATGCCAAATAATCCCCCTCCCCTCCCCTCACCTTCACCTAACCTCCCTTAAAGCTTATTAAAGACCCGTCCCCGTTCGTGTCTCAACTCCCGCTCATGATCGAGCAGAACACTACACTCCTCCCCGTCTCCGCCTCCTACAACTTTGCCCACCTCCGTTTCTCACTGTAAGTCCCATTCATAGTACTAGTAAGCGCATGTGTCATTTGTCATGATCTATCAAGATCGTCCTGTCACGCGCTCTCTTCCCCTGCCCTCCGCTGATCCATATATCTCCCCCCCCCAGCGCTGATCCAAAAAACGACATCCCATTCGCCGACGACCTGTCACAGCGCAGCTCCCCGGTCATCTGGTGGGTCACAATTCTCACCCACCCCGCTCCGACTCAATTTTTTTTTTCTTTTTCTTCATCCTATTTCGTAACTGTCTCATCCCAGTCCCGAGCCCGACTTCGACTTGTCCCAACGACGAATGTCCACCTCTACCGCATCTGCTCCAGACACAGACTCAAGCAGCATCCCCTCCCTTCAAGAGAAAAGGCCTCCCTCCGCCTCCGCTTCTCCACAGTCAGACAACCGTCCCCGCCAAGACGACCCCCCTTCCTGGAACTTCGACGACAAGCAGCTCGCCGATTCAACCCTCGATAATACTTCAAAGGTTCAACTTCCCTCCATATTCACTACCTTTGAAGATCCTTTCCGCAACGATATCCATCGCGCCTCTCTCCCTAGCATTTCCCCAGATTCAGCATCCAATACCCGATACAGGTCGTCTCCCTATCAACAGCCTCCCAGTCGCAGACCCCCCGCTAATCAACCCAATCCCTCTTCATACCACTTCCAGACCACCGCCGATACCCAAGACCAGTCTGCAGACAAACCGCGTCTTCACTATAATTACTCCGAGTCTTCCTCGTATTCACATCATTCGCTTCCGGGTGCGCCTGCTTCCACGTCTCAGATGTCTTCTTTCGCCTCTTCCCTCTCCCCTGATTTGCGCCAGCAAGCATCCCACGTCGAATCAGACGACTGGTCCGGTTCGCCTTCCACGATCGCCCGCCCCAGCTCGACTCCGAGCCACCCGTCCTTGGGTGTGCCACTCAAGTACGAAGACGGCTTGCGCCACTCTTCTTTCAGCGCGCCCATCGGCCAGCAGCAACCCATTTACTCAAATGCGACGAGCCGCATCACGAGTCAGCAAGATCGAAGGCCCTACCCTCCAAACATCCAAAAGTTCGAAGAATGGTCCTTTCCTAATCAGGAATTCGTGTTGCCTCCCTCCAACCCATCATATACTTCCACCTCCACTCCCCTTTCCCCTTCACAGCCCCCCGCCCCTTCGGCTGTGCCGCCTCCTTCGTCACCTTCGTCTCGCCCCCCGCAGACGGTGCCTTCCTCGACGCTGGTCGATCGCCCTACCAAAAAGCGCGGGAAGCTCCCAAAGGAGACGACGGACTATCTGAAGGCTTGGCTCCACCGCCATTCCGACCACCCATACCCCAGCGAAGAGGAGAAAAAACAACTGTGCCATGCCACTGGTTTGAGCATGAGCCAGGTTTCTAATTGGATGATTAACGTGAGCACATCATCACCCCTGCCTTGCTTTGGTCTCACAGCCCACCCAGGCACGGCGCAGGATTTTAGCACCCGCCCATAGAGCAGCTTCAGGTCCCACCACCTCGGCCCCGTATCCCCCAGCCACCCGGACCACACCCGCCACCACTCCAATGATGGAACCCGTGTCCCGCCGCACCACAATTCCCCACGAATCGCTCCAGTTGTACCACCCTATGTCGCTTCACTCGATGCCATCTTCCAACCAGAATCACGCACCCTCACCCCCGGCTGAGTATTTAGGGTCCAACCGGCATCTCATTGGGATACCACAACGATCATCCCAGCAATATCACGGGGGATCGAGTGGGCTTGATGTCGCTCAATCGAGGCACTCTATGGCGTATGTACCAGGGCCAGGGCAGGGACACCACTCTGGGAATGGTGGCCAAGCAGGGCACTATATACCGTCTGGAGTTCCGATGTCTGCGCCACCGTCCCTTTCCGCAAGCCCGTTCGTGTCGCACAATCTAGGCGGCCATCATCATCATGGGCAATCGTTGTATTCGTCACAGCATCACCACCAATCATCGTTGTCTCCTAGTTTCCTCCCTAGCCCCACGCAAGGATCTGACAGGCTACCGGCACATTCCACGGAACCACACAGCTACTATGGCGAAAGCCAGCCACACACATCATCCAATCCTGGATCCGCTTTTTCCGGTCCACACTAATGCGAAGCAACGGATGGCCCGGGTTGAATGAACAGGGGTAATCTGATACGCTTGACGCACGAAAACACAACCGCGTGTAACAGTATTATTAGTAGTATTATACTGACTTACCTAAAACCACCTAGTTGCCTCCCGCCGCTTCTTGCAACCGCCATACCACGGCCCCTGCAGAGAAAGATTCTTTTTTCATTTCATTTGTTCTAGACGCCATCACCGCTACACGGACGCAGTCTCCTCGGGTTTCTCGCGCTTGCGCACACATGCACCAACGGAGAAGGCATTCCTAATGTATCCCTTGCCGCATCTGTATCCGATCTGGTCATATACCGACTTCGTGCTTCTACCCTGCCTTGTATGGCATACCTTCCCCTCCGCCGCTCTTCCTTCTCTTCCCAGAACGTCCATAATAGCTATAGCATCTTGCGTACCTCGGAAGGGAGGGGAGCATTCTTGTAATCCCGTACGAATTGAAACACATTTTGATACCATTTCCAGTCTCGTACTCATTTGCGGGTGTTAACCTCAGGCTGACTTGTCTTTTGTTTGTTTGTTTTTTTTACTTACGAAATCTCCGTCTCGCCACAAGATCGGATAGTAACCGAACTTCCTCGGCTGGCAGGTCCGGCGCCACACACAACCTGCGTTCTCCTTTGTTTTTTTTTTTCTGGGGCCAACATGATCATGCTAAGCTGGCTTTTCTCTTCTAAACACGCATATCATATAGTTTGTTTGCAGGGGTGGGTCGTGTATGTCCTTCCATTCCATTCTCTCTTTTTGTCAGGCCGCAGGCGGTTACATCCTTGGAAACGTGGGTGGCGGACCATCGGAGCATCGGAGAGAAGCGTGCCAGTGGGGCATTGCAACATGAACCTTTTTTTCGTCTTTTTCCTGTGGGCTTCCATTAATCACGGGTCGAGATTTGCACAACAGCACATGCATGATCCATGGGCGTTTGAACCGAAGTCTAAGGCCTGTGGAAGCGGGTTCCCGCAGCCTGTAACCTGCCGAGCGCACGGCTGGCCGACCAAGCAGAAGATCGAAGCTCCGACAAGCACCGGATGCAGCCAATGACGGATGCGGCCACATACTTACCACCGCAGAAGGATGTGGTACAAACATTCAGGCGTAGAATCAGAGTTTCGCGTATCCACAGCGTCGCCATCGTATCGTTACGGTCACCACTATTCTAGCCGAGATCATGGACCCACTCTAGGCCAGTTCCTTCCAGCGCCAATTCGGTTTTTTTTCGAACCTCTCCGAATCACCCGGCCGACCCACATCATGATCATCATTATCGTCATCACATATTGTACGCGCGTTTAGCATCGTCCCGATTCAGAACCGATGCTTTGGCACCTCCTTTATCCATCGCAGTCGCTTAAAATCAAGCATGTGCGTGTACTTCTTAGGTGCAGACGACCAGACGCGTCGAAAACAACATTCACGCCCTGATACGAACGGACGCGATCGCAAGAGGCATTTCTCTCCTCTCAACATTCTTATTTTCGAAACAGGTGCATATGGCGTCACGGCTTAGGGTCGTCGCCGCGTTCGTTCGTTGAAACTTGTTTCGACGGAAGCCCCGCCTTACCCTCCACGACCCGTTTTATTCCGATTGAGCGATAGACAATAACAATAACGAGAACCGGGCGCGTACTTTGAAAAAACGATAAAATAAAATATGGGCGAGGCGACGAAACAAGGTACGCTCGGAAAATTTAGGGGTTCGGTAGAACCTTGAATCTAAAATGTCATATTGGAGATACAGAAATGTGTTATTTTTGCTGTATTTTGTTTTTCGTCGATCACCTGGAGACGAGAGGAGGCTCTGGTTTCGATCGTTGATGGGCTACTTGCGTGCAGGGGGGGTCTGTGGGTGGAATAGACCGGGTGCGTGGTGTGCATTCCAAGGTCCCTCCGAACATGTCGACCCGAGCGACGCTTTGAGCCTCGTCTGTGACACACATCACCTGGCTACCCGAGATCATCGATCAACGTTGTCATCCGATCCCCGGACGCTCGCCACGTCACAACCACGTTTCTCGCTGTGTTGATACCCCGACCGGGTACAGCGTCCGTTCACTACTAATCTGTGGAGAGGGAGACCACGGTTCGAACGCACAAGAAATTAAGTTAAATAAACGCGGACTAGCCATAGCTAGTGGTGCACTCCGAAATAAACTTTCTTCTCCTCTTTCCTTTCCTTTTCCCTTCTTTGGTATCTTTTTCGCTTGTCTCGCTTTCCTGTTCGATGTCTGTCGCTGAGTGGAGTTGCATAGATACCCTGATATGGTCCAAGTCCGTACGCGAGTGGCTGGATGCACAGGACCGTATTTCGATTTTTAAAATTACTCTTTTTCGGATGTGACTCTGTAGCGAAGTGAGGGCCAAGCTCACGCCGAATTTCCGGGCGCAAAGCCTATCTGCGGTCCGCTGCATCCACCGCCGTTGCGGCCAGCGGAGAGCGAGAAAGGGGTAACCCCTTCCACGACAGCACTGGTCATGACGACGATCGGTACATTAATGACAAATCCTGTACGCGTGCCAGGTGCTGTCAAGAGGCTGATAAGCTCGCCCGAGACTTGGCAATGCAGTGCGATGCCATAGTGCGTTCTTCCAAGCAGAGATCAGCAGTACTTACAGGGGCAACACAAGGAAGGAAAGCGGGAGGAATCGGATGTTATCGCCGGTACCACACATGTTACTGATCTGGGTTAGATCATGCGACCAAACCCAATGATTTATGATTCTAACTAAACCATACGTGGCAAGGTCCCCATCAACGGTCCGTCATAGGGTCCAACCACCCCAATCTCAGAAACTTAAAATGCGAGACGAGATGCGACAGAATGATTATGAAGAAAAAGGCAAAGGCAACACGAGGTGAGCGGAGCTGATCAAGGGGGTCCCCATCAAGCACACGGAACGGAGTCCGCCCTCCATCTGTTCTACAACAACATTCCGCTCCCCAAAGCACGACCATCGAACTCGCTTGGCCACGAAATGACCCGAGCTGAAAGCAACGATCGACCGCAGCAACCGGTTCCTCCCCCCAAAGTGATCTTCCATATCACCAGTGATTCGAAAGATCGAACACGCTCGTCCTCGTTTCGTACCTCAATGCCTCGGCAAACGGCGAACAGGACCTTTTTTTCAACGGTTCGCAGGGAGTGGAGACCAGGCTTGGGAGCATATGTGTGGCGTCCCTGCAATTGCGCCATGGGTTCCTAACTGAACTGACTGTATTGGGTTAGCCTGCCCCACCACCCACTTTCCCTCTATCAACAGGCCATTGGGGTGAGGTGTGGGTTGCGATGACGACCGGGATACCGTCTCCCCGTGTTCATCCCGTGGGACTAGAATTTCTCCTTTACTTGATTGTTGTTACGATGGCACGATCGAGGTAAGGCCAATGCCAAGTACATATCAACCATACCCACGGACACTCTTCCAAAGATCAAGCGAGAACTGGGAAAAAGATCAGGTACAAAGACCACCCCCCTTCTCCCCCATTGGGAACTCAGAGAAGACTCGGATGGAAAAAGATCGTGATCATTATGATCGGGTGTGTATGCCTTACGCGCCTGGCCTGGTTTTCGTGATTAGTACGTACAGAGGGTGTCGGAGGGCCATGCGGCTATGCTGCAACGTGAACAGGCATGCAACACAAGTGGTAGATCGATGTGATTCATATTCACCCACAATCTTCCCTGCACAAGCCTTAAATTAGGGGCTAACTCGACTGCAAGCGAAGCGGAGCTTGCACGGAAAATATCTGATTTTTGTGGTCCTGAGTGCATCGCCCCAAAGAATCAAGTTGGAGTTACGGAGATGCTTCTTCCCACATATCTGAGCTAACAACTACGTGGTCCACCTCGTCATCCCCGCGGACAATCCTCCTCAGCTACTCAAGTGATTACGTTCTCTGATGGAATAACGGGATGTACGGCCATACTGGGGTAAGAGGGAGGACGTAAGGCGTTACGTGTCACCTGGGTCGTTCGTGTGTGAGGACGAGCCACTGATGGGAGGGGGTATGTATCGGTCGGATGAAAAGTGGCATTTATTGCCGGAGACATTCTGGGATTTTACCACAGGACGAGCAACAACACTACGATGAACAAAACGTGTGATCAGCTCGTTATACAGTACAACGTGTAATATTGGACCACGCGTGGAGATTTGAAACACAGACCAGAAGAAGCACAACGCTCTCTGAGCCCGGTTTCGCATAATTAAAGGGTTCGGTAAATGCCAGACGAACATCCTTACTTGAAAGTCTTCTCGATAATTACCGAAGGGTCGATTGTGAATCCGAGATCACGCACGGGTGTGGACTGATCCTAAAAAATCCATTTTAAAATATCAGTATGTCTTTCCCCTTCCCACAAAAGAATACGTATTATGGATAGCCAATAGAGTAAATCACACAAATGAGGCCCAGACATATTCCTATGGAATATCCAACGGGATCAATACTCCACTTCAAGAGGCAACGAAGTCTAAAGAAAGAAAATCATGCCTCAGGCCCTTCCACAGTGCTGCGCAAAGGGTTACCAAACACACGATCCCCACGGAGGATGTGCGATGCACGAAAAAGGATAGTAGAAACGACCCACTCTGCCAATACAAACATATAGTCTATGCACCCACGGTTTCTGTCCAGAAACGTCAGTGTATTCGAATACGAGCCTTGGGTTGCTTTAATGTTCTCCGGCGGATGGCTCTACCGATCCGGCCTGCGAATGCGCCACTGATCAAATGTGGCACTCAGGGTCAACAAAACAGGGAAGTCCCGTACCTGAAGATGTGTGCATCCTGACCCCATATGGAGTGACCTTTATTAATCGCTTGAATAGGTATTGTGATGTTTTGGGAAATCTTTATCATCGCATTGAGCGCCCTAACATTGTTTGTCCCGGAATGGCTGTTGAACGGAGATTTCGCCGTCCTCCACAGCCACTCACATCATCTAAGTCACGGGGGGATGGAATCGGGGTGTCTCACGAACGATCCAATCTAGCTTGGAAATATCACCATTCAACGTCGGAGAATTCAGATCCATAGTGCTAATTGCCTGCCATAGACAACCCTGGGTTTGAGGTGCGTTTGCCACCGCATACAGGCACCAAGTAAGTGCAGATGCTGACGAAGTTTCGTAACCAACAATGAGGAGAGTCGAAATCTGACATAAAACATCTAAAGCGGTCATGAAGGCAGCCATATTCGATTGCACTGGAGACGTGCCTCAGGGTAACATCATTCCCGCCGGGACTGGAATACCTACCAAGGCAGAGCAAGTCAAATTAGACCGGGGTTGGGATGGACCTTCTTGTTTGCTATTCCAACGAAGCCGAGGCCCAATATCGATCACTGCCTTGTTCAAATAGATCAACTAAGTACCAATGCGAATGAGGTTATGGCGCGCTTTCACCGTCGCCTGGGAATGAGGGCACTAAGGATCATGACATGCTGTCAGGGTGAGATTAAATGTCAAATTCCTCGATATGACGCACGAATTTCCGAATAAACGGGATCCACGCTCGAGGGATAGTGCGTAATTGAAGCTTTTTGGCGGTAGTGAATATCAACTGATCATCAGTGAGCTCGTCGCTCTGACTTCAAAACTTCAGTGAATGGTTTATCGATGAATTCTCGGTTCTTTCAAGGCCACAACGTTCACATGCTGCGCTGCTGATTACGTCGAGGGGCCCTAGAAAGTCAAGTTAGGACAACTCTCGGCTCAGGATGATTTTTTGGCAGTAAACTCCAAATATCATGCAACTTGCGCGAGGGTAAATTGAGCCAGATGGAGACATACTTTGGTAGCCTTGTGGCTAAATAATTCAATCTCTTGACATTCTGCGAGGATGTGAGTTCTCGCCCTGCGGAGGTTTTGCCGCGAATCCGTATCACCCGTCGCCTTCCGTAGTCGGGAGGGTTTCATTTCTAGCACTCAAATCTGGTTTCTGATAAGTGTAGAGGTCAGATTTGCGGTTGTTTCAATGTTCACACGTATTTTCCATGCGCCACACCATCGACATCGTCGATAAAATATCATCGCCTGACATCGCTTCTTTGCTTTCCATCCACCCGAATGACGTGACACTCCATGGATATGAGGTACCGCCGGAATGGGCACCCTGGTGGGATTGGGCGTTGGATTACCCACAAGAACATCCGCCAGCTTGGCTAGAGCTCGTGCGTTATTTCACGCGTTCTCGCGATGGAGACGAACCAAGCATCGACGTGAGTATCCACGGACCCCATCGATAGCCTTCGTACGCCAGCAACTTGACTTGCCAGATTCCCCCACAACTCCGTTCCTTGGTGGATTCCGTGCGCAGTCTACAACTGCAGCGCGCACCGTCAAGTGAGTCACTTGCTAAATTCCACACAGACTCAGATCGGTGATCTCCTGCGCGGTACCCTCGCTAGACTACGAAACGCAGGACCCAGGCGACCGCGCCTATCGCATTTCGCCCAAAAAAGAGCATGAAGTCGATCGCATGTCGTCATACATCCACCAGCTCGTTCACTCGGAGACCCCCCGATCCGTGTGGCACGCTGTGGACGTTGGGTCCGGCCAAGTGAGTCGCCCTATCAAGGCTAGCTTGCAACGCTACTGAGTTGCTAATCGAATTCGAGTCCTTAGGGATATTTGTCCAGAGCACTCCAGGAATTGGGGTTTCATGTTCTTGCTCTGGACAATAACGAGAACCAGACGTCGGGCGCTGATCGATGGACAACCAAGGAAGCAGCGCGCAAATTAAAGAGAGAACGCCGCAAGAACCTTGAAGGCCCCGGAGAACCAACCCTGAAATCATCAAGCCATCCCGGTTCGGAGCCAACAGCTCAAGGAAACGCTAGGCACCTCAGACATATCGATCCACGGACCCCAGACGGATCTCGGAAGAGGTCGCTCACTCATCGAACAGTTCACGTTTGCCCTCGGACACTAGAGGAGTCGATCGGTGACTGGCTTATCGATCCCCCAGGAGTTCAAACATTCACCGGACCTGTCATTCATGATGCGCCACCAGCCCGGGAAGCCATGCCCGTCATGTTGGTTGCTCTTCATGCTTGTGGCTCTCTGACAGTCGATGTGCTGCGCACCTTCCTATCCAATCGGGCTCGCGCGCCATCAGCGAAGGATGTCGAACGTGTGTGGACACCCCACTCTTTGGTCGTCGTGGGTTGTTGCTACAATTTGATGTCCCCTTCAGGTACGTTTAGTACTTATCTGAGTATTAGCGCTGAGCATGAACGCCCGAATGCTGTAGATTTCCCCCTGTCTAAACCTCTTCGAGACTTGGATCAAATACCAAAGTTGACGGTCTCGGCAGTCCATCTAGCTGCCCAGGTACCTTCTCAGTGGCTGAACAGCGAGGATACGATACGTGGCGCGAATCTAGCCTTGCGCAAGGTCGTCTATCGAGCTCTTCTACAGCCCGTTCTGCAAGCGGCGGCCGCGCAGCCGAACGCGATCGCAGATCACGCGACCGCCTCGGAACGACCTATTCAACCCGGTGTTGGAGAGACGCTGCAGAATCGCCGGCTGGGAAAGCTTAATGATAAGGCATATCTTGATTGGCCTACATTTTTAGAGCATGCCGCGAACAAGCTGGGCATCGACCTAGCGGCGATTGGCCCATGCCTCCCCAACTGGTTCACACATGAGGCATTCAGGCTGAAAATAGAGAGTGCTTTATATGTGCTACAAACGTTACGCTGCATACTCGGGCCGTTGATCGAAACCTTGATCCTGCTTGACCGCTACGATTGGATACAACACGAATTAGCGGAGATGAAAGATCGCGGGCAAGAGGTGGAGGTGGAGATGGTAAATTTGTTTGATCAAGCTACCGGTAGTGGAAGGAACGTTGCGCTCGTCATCAAGCCCGCCACAATTCCGCACAAAGTTTGTCCGATGATCGAACGTGATTAGGTACCCGGGGGTTCGATAATGTACCCTAGCCTCGAGTCTCGACCGCCAAACCCCGCTCAGCGCCGTATGTGATACAGTGCTCTTCTATGATGGACAAATTACCAATTGCTTGGTACCATTCATTGGCCACGTAAAGATTTCCTTCCCGATCTTCACTGAAATGCTGTCCACAACGAAACCACCCGTTCGGGCTTGAGAGAGCTTGGCTGCATATGCCTTGTTAAGTGAAGGGAGTAGGGTGTGTGGAAAATGGGGTATGCGGTGGAAGAGATCGGATGGCTGTTCAGTTACTCCTGGGGATGCCGTTTGCGTGCAGTGCTCCTCGGAAAATGCGATCTCGTCCGGCTCTCCGGGTATGGAGAGGGAAGCTGTGACGGTAGACGAAGGCGTCTTCTCTAACAAAGTCCATGCAATGGATGCATGAAATTTTGGATCAGCATAGAACTCTTTCTGTCGCAGCAAGCGAAGGGTTGGTGTAAGAAGGTCGAGACAGCGACGCAACTGAATTAGATCGTCAGGGACCAGTGAGGGTGTCGAGTCATGGGTGATGAATTAAGTCACCTCTGCATGACCCGCACCGACTTGCATGGCCAAAAAGGTTCTGGTTCTTTCTTCGTTTGTAAGTTCTGAGAAGGTAGTAAACGATGCATCGAAGCTGTCCGCAGCCGTTCGCAGCCGAAAGAAGGTCGTCATTTTGCTCGCGCTCATAATGGAGCGGAAGGACCTACGGAGCTACCGAAGAAGCCAGCTGACTGATGGTTCGTTTAAATTCTTCACGCTGATGCGCACGCAGGAATAAGGGATGCGACAGAGAAATATGCAGCTCCCATCTGCTGGATTTGACGCCACCATGTTCCTGCCTCCCAATAGGGTGAAGGGAGGGCACTTGGGGGATGGCAGAGGATAGCACGCCCTCGAGCAACGCGTAGAGCGGGTGGTGACGGTGCAGGACGAGTGGCACGTAGACGTACGTAGCATACTGGCCCTCCACATGTGGAACTGCGCGGACGCGGCCTTGGTGCAGGGCCGGGTTGTCCAGTGGGGTCGGTAAGACGAGCGACGAGGACAAGGGCGGTAGTTTCCTATGAAGGTGAAGCAGAAAACTTGCACGGATGTAGACTTGTACCTACCTCAAGTTCTTTGCTGGTTGTTCTTGTTCAGAATCAGAGCTAGGGTATTCAACCAGCCCGATGGACGCGCGCTTCATCGACTGCGACGTCACAGTCAACGTTGGAGTCAACGAACGGCAAGACCCGCACTGGACGTCAACCTGTACCAGAATGAGCGTACCCTTCATTAACAGTCTCACATCCTTGTCCCATACGCACGACCACGGCGAAGGGTTCTATAGCCACGACCACGGCGCCGAGCATGGTCATACACACGAACAGCTCGACCACCCAGGTTTGCACCGATCGGAGTCCCTCACATTCCCGCTCATGCGATCCATCGCTACCCAGGCAAGTTTGCTGAGCGGGATCTCCCCGACTATTCTTCTCGAAACTTCCAGGAGCGGGGCTTCACGGTTGGAATCGGCGGGTACGTGGACCCATCGTATGTTGCACGTGTCGACTCCATTTCTTATTTTCTTCCAGTCCGGTAGGCTCCGGGAAAACCGCCCTCACGCTTGCCTTGTGCAAGCGTCTCCGTGGCGAATACAACATCGGTGCGAGCAGTCTTGTCGGAGACATCGTATCTTAACTCTCACCCACTTAGCTACTGTAACAAATGATATCTTTACTCGAGAGGATCAGGAATTCTTGATCAAAAACGAGGCGCTTCCAGCCTCACGCATCCTTGCCATCGAGACAGGTGGTTGTCCCCATGCTGCGATACGTGAAGATATCAGCGCCAATCTTGGCGCACTCGAGACTCTGCAGGTCAAATATGGGTGCCAGATTCTTTTCGTGGAGAGCGGTGGGGACAACCTCGCTGCAAACTACTCACGAGAATTGGCGGATTATATCATCTACGTGATCGATGTTGCAGTACGTATCCTTGTTTCGTGATTCCATAGTCGCTTAATCGAATTTCAGGGAGGGGACAAGATTCCACGCAAGGGAGGACCAGGTATCTCGCAGTCAGATCTCTTGGTGATAAACAAAGTGAGCGTGTCTCTCTTTTTTTGTTTGCCCACGCCTGACCGTGTGCTGGAATGATTTGCGAAGATCGATATTGCAGAATACGTGAATGCTTCCCTGGAGGTTATGCAACGTGATGCAAGGATCATGCGCGGAGACGGTCCGACCGTATTTACCAGCATCAAGAAGGACCAGGGTGTCGACGACGTGGTCGATCTCATCCTTGCTGCATGGAGGACTGCTGGCAGCCCGGGTATACCCGGCGCTGTAGCCCTGTGAACAAAGGACGAGTTCACGTAAATATGGAACGAGAAGAGAAGCTATTCGTAACCTTGTAAAATCACACAGAAACCTTTTATCAAATTCTTCCTCCCACAACATCGTCTAAGCTTTAGAATAAAGATAAAACTAATGGCTAATATAGGGCCCGGAGATCATGATCAATGTTCAAACGTTCAGGTTTAGCCGGATAGCCACTCAACCTGCTCTTTAAATTGATTCCAGGTTTCGTCGGGCAAGACGGTCAAATTTCAGGTTTCACTTCGAAGCTAAACTTTTCTAATTAGCTTCAAGTTTGGTAAGCATTCCTGAATACTGGTCAGTTGGAACAATGTTGACCCCTTCGTGGAATGCAAGATGGAATTTATGAAGCCTGATCCTGAGCTTGTTGGTAGTATGCAAGCGCAGGCACGCGTCGTCCACGCACAGGGTCGCATCAATGCTGTCCCGTGCTAGTGTTATAATTCTTTGGGGAAACTATCGGGTGTTATAGTTTCAATGACACTTTTCAAGACCATTGGCGTCTGTTGTTACTTGGTTTGTTTTCCGGCCTGAGCCATCTCCAATATTATGACATGTTGTCTTAGGTGGTTCCCGAAGACCTTCCTGCATGAAGCTGCCAAATCCGAGGCAATGTCCCCGGTACCATGATTAGCACCAAGGCCTGGAGCGGTGGATGTCAACTTATCCCTATTGCAAAGGTTGATGCTTACAATTGACGTGGTATGCCCAGATTCTGGCGAAGTTTGATGATGTCATCTCATCTGTTCTTCTCAGGAATTTATGATGCGTATTGTTTAATGTCGAGATGAAGGAGCGGCCCACTCATCGTCACATGCTACTCGGCCAAAGCGTATTGTACATCTAGATGTGTGGTGCAGAATCTTGTTCTGTTACCGGGTATCCCCTTGCCTACTCGAGTTGAGCTGCTGATATTCGAGTACTCTGAACCATGTCATGGGTCTTTGCGGCTATTTTCAGGTCACGTTCGGACCGTCCCAAATAATATTGAGTTTAAAGTACTGCTCCCGCATGTTCTAAGTCGATACACTGTGAAGCTTGCCTCCCTTCAACGTGTGGTCTTGTGTGGGTGGACAGCCATGAGGTTCTGGTCCAGGAAGTAGAAAAGCGTGACAGTGAGCCCAATGCTATATCCGCTTGATAGTCTATGTTAACTACCGGCTCCTTAGTCGAACCAAAACGCTAAAGTGAGGTTTGATACTGCTTCTCTGAAGCCTGTGAGATACATAGTCCACTCTTGGGCATACCCCAGTAGCACCCGTATCTCACCGTCCTAATTTTCAAGGTGTGCGCGAGAATATATGTAGCCATTACACTCCATGGGGGTACATCTTATCCCGATATGGCACAGAATCAGGTGGTGCTAGCTGCAGACAACATGACCATTGTTGACCAAATGAATACCGCGACATATGCCAGCCGTGTTCCTCGGGAAAACATTTCCAACATCTTCTAGAACCCACCAACTGCTCACCATTAAGTTCATCAACCTGTACTACGACGAACGCGGCCGTAGTGCAAGCGGCGGAGGAGTGCCGAGTCCAGGAACTTCTTCACGACTTCGCGACCTCCTGCGCACGAACTGCCATCATTTCTTCCTCTCCTGATCCGAAGTCAACATCGCGCAAAGCTGCTAGGCACGATGACGATATTAAAACGACAATGTTTCCGACGCCGGCGCAATTTATACTACAGCCCAGGATCAGATCGCGCTCTGGTGATCGACGGACGAGATTGACGATCAGTATGGGTCGATGCAACGGGGTGGGGTATTATGTGATGCGATGTGCGGCATTTGTTGGGTACCTCACGGAATGCACATAGAACGAGGCAGCGTTCGACGCTATTGCGGTGACCGGATGATTTGACAATTGCGATTGGAAGACGAATCACGATGGAAACTCGAGAGGAAGGAGGTGATAGGAAGTACATTGGTAATTGTATGCGCGCCGTTGCTGCCGAGTACGCCCTATGATCAAGTTCCTCGACTCCACGATGACATTGTAGGCGTGGGCGGCAGTCTATTAAAGAGACGACGCTCCTTGGAGAAACAGTGGTTCGCATGCTATAAGTACCACTAGTCTTCGACATTCTAGAAAGTCGAAGGTCTCCATCCACCAAACGGAAAACCCGTCCAAAGAAATATACATACCTGAGATTGGTATCAACATGAAACCCAGGTTCGACCTTGTCATGAGGGATTTTGGGCGAGACCTGATGCACCATGCAGCACAGTGATAGCTCCCAGAGGAGGGGAAACAATGAGCGATCTGACCAGGCGAGACACCTAAGTCGACTTACGTCCGGCGTCTATTCATCATTTTGCAGCTTGAGCGAACAAAGCAGAGAAAGGTTTCCCCTTGCAAGATCATCCAAGATACTTGCCAAGATAGATAAGCCCTTTCCCAAGCGACATATCAACTGGGAGACGACGCACTCCGAGAGACTGCGGCAATCGTGTCCAGCGCGTAGCTCGGGTCCTCAAATGGATGATACTCGGTAGCATAGAGGTGCAACCAAATCTGCTCTTTGACAGACCAGATACTATCTGTGAGGAATCAGTAATGGATGCGCAAGTACATCGTGTCAGTGACCGCGATGAGCCGCTGATACCTGATGAAGTTAAGCACTGTCAAAGCATAGCAAGCCCGGACACTTTCAGTGCGAGTCTTTTGTCGGAATCGAGGTCCACAGGTGGTTCACGTTCAGGATCTAGCACTATGAAATGGCAGATCCACGAGTGACACCAAGTGCTGCGGTCGTGCTCTAGTGCTCCGCATCCATACCACAGTACAATTCTACAGGAGCTCCCAGATGTTCTTCATGTTTAACATTGTAACGATGTACTTCTTTAAGGTGGGAAGATCTACCACGTGAAGCTCCTCCGGAACATGGCGCCGAGTTCACGAATGACATGCCTTCACCCTCTGGACAAGCGCAAGCGTAAGGGCTGCTTCTTCGTAATCGGAGTACACAGCATTGATCCAAGGAATGGCTTGTGATCCGGAAGCATCTTCATGGAAAATTGAACTAGAAAACTTCAGACTTAAATACGCATGGAGGCAAACGTTGGCAAAAAATCTGCAAGGAAATTGTCTCAATTTCCTTTGATGGTATGCGTTTATCGCTAATTCAAAAATGATAAATCTTATTCGGAATGATGGGTAAGACTTTTTCGACTCTCCGTCGCTCGAGGGCTGGATAAAATATGGTTGAATAAACGACAGAAAATGTATTATGAACACGACGTACGTAAGTCTTTCCCACGGACTTCGTTGTCCTTGAGCGCTTGAGCGGCGATATGGACTTGAAACGGATGATCGGAGACTTGCCAGAGACTGAATGGAATGCAAGAAAAAATAGATCAAGCGAACAATCTCAAGCCCGAGTCTATGTTGAGACAGTTGGATCCTACGCAGTACGTTTTCCAAGGTTGATTATAGTACTATCATTACACAGCCAGTTTTCGTTCGCTGAGACCGAGGGTAAGCATAACTCGTACACTGTTTTTGCATCATATGATGCTGGCCTGACTCAAGACCCATCGTCTGTGCTCTAGGTCCATTTAGGCACATAATAAAGTCTTTGTTCACCGAAACCGAGACACCTATCATCCATTACCCCGACTCGCTTTGATGTTATGAACCCGGTTCGACCTTCCAGGCCAGGAGATATTAGATCCTACCATCCGTGAGAACCAACCAGGGGCCATTGTCGCGTTGACGGCATCTGGTGCGGATTCGAACGCGACTTGGGCTCATCCTGCTCCACATGGACGATGCCGTTGCCATCACAATCACGAAAGATCCTCGCTCTCAGTCGAAGATGAGACATGTCGAAGTCAGCCTTCACTTCATTCAACGTCGGCACGTTTGTTGCGTCTTACGTACGAAACAGATGATTGCTGATAGACTCATCATGAAACCGCTTTCCAAGACGCAAAGCATTCGTCCAAATGGTCGACACACTCGGACTTGGGTCCTAAGAGGGTGTGTTGGAGACAGTAGAGCTATGTCATTGCTATCCCCTGTTCTTCAACACCCGGTACCTCTTTCTCTTACTTCTTGACATTTTATGCCGCAGCTGCAGCAGTTGACCAGACCGTCTACGAGGCAAGAAGCGTTGACAGCTCGGTATAGCTTCCGGGTCCAGTTACGTCGATCGTGCCCACATTTTCTATTTCAAGAATACACCACGACCATCACCGAACCGAAGACACCGGAGAATGAGGTCCAGGCCAGTATTACAGGTCCGTTCACTCCATAATTGTATCACTGGGGCGATCGGTCGTGTATATCGACTCAGCAATACTACTGGAAGTGGAAGATGATGATTAATCTGGTGCAATAACGGCTGCCTCATCTGGATTGAGGTGTTTCACCACGATCTGGTCGCCGGATGTAGTTTCCAGTGAGTAGATGTCATGGCAGTAAATGATGCCAAGTTGGTGTGTCAATTTACTGCCATGACATCTGGTCGTTGGAAACTACTAGGTTATAGACATGTGGTTCGACATACTGTTACTGGGGGTGTTGGTTATAACTTATAAGGATCGTCCCTTGTTACTTGACCGCATGCATCCATTCGGACCTCTGCACCTCTTCTTACTCTTCACCGTCGTGTCGGTTGCATGTGCAGCCAAGACGTGCAATGTACTTGACTTCGGTGGGGTTGCGGACAACGTGACAGACATCGCACCGGCCATCACCAAGGCATATGCAGGATGTGTCTCTGATGCGACGACTTCCAACCCTGGCGACACGATCTTGCTTGTACCACCGGGGACATATGCACTCAAGACACAAGTCAACTTTGTCGAAGCGCATAATTATACCATCGAGATCAATGGAGACTTGCATCTAGTCTTCGACTCCTCGCTTGGGGGCAACATGTTTTTGTTCCACAGTTGCAGGCATGGTGAGTGGATGAGATGGCATTTCGGTCACTGCACATAGAAGAAGCATGCTGACGATGTCAATATTCAGTCGTATGGAAGGGGACTGGTACGATTTATGGGCACGGTGATCAATGGCGACCGAATGGCGAGTGAGTCAGCCTCTGTAGTGATTCATTGAGGCATGATCGACGAACTTCTGCACCGTCTTCAATGCATTACAGCTTGACTAAATACGTTAGTTGCTGCATGACCTTGATTGTGTTATCGCTGACGTCATGTTATGCATTGCTAGCCGAATCGTCCTCGCCTACTTCGTTTCCAGAATTGTAACAACGTCGACGTAAGCGGCGTCACGCTCAATAACTCACCCTTGTGAGTGCGATGGTTCGACCACACAAATCAGGCTCTGACCTTCGTAGATTTCATGTGACGATAATTGGGAACAACAATGTCGCACATGACATGAAGGTTCGGTCTCTTCCCTCAAACATTCTGGTCCTGTGAACCTGCTGATCCTGATATCAGATTGTTGCGGACCATATTGGGGCGACAGATGGGTTTGATGTGTCTGGAAGCAACAATTATGTGCATGACGTCTCTGTCGAAAATGGTGATGAGTGTGTCACAGTCAAGGACCCCACGGACGGATTCTTCGCGGAGAACATTGCATGCTTTTATTCCGGTGGTATGTTTCTGTCTTTTTACGGAGGGGGGAAGAGGACACTCGATCATTGTAAGATCGAGAGTCTTACTGAGGAGCTGTCCAAGGTTGCAATATCGGGTCTTTTGGGGAGAACGACCAGGGCGTCACGTTCGTAGCTGCGATTGTTTCTACCGAGGAGTGATGACCTACTTCCCAATTTCAGGATCCAGAATGTCTATTACAGCGGTGTTACTCAACATAATGGCGACGGAGGCATCATATTGAAGGTAAAGTCAATATATTGTTATATGAACATGCATCACTAACCCAGTTTCGGGGCCCCTAGTCTTACCCATCCGCATCGGGTCTTATAAAGAACGTGACATACGCTGAGTGAGTCTGTTCGATTAGTGAATATAGTGTCACTGATACAACGTCCGCAGTTTCAAATTCGTGAGTCGAGATGATCATTGCATCAGTCCGTAGATGGTGATATGGTGAACGTAGATCAACGTTGCCTACCCTATCCAGGTAGCGTATGCACAGAAAAAAGCATAACTAATTTATGACCTTTTCTCTCTTTTCCCAGATATCTAATTATTGGTGTCCGCACGAGTCATGTCCAGCAGCAACAGGGAACATTAGCTGGGAGGACATCACTTTCAAGAGGATTAACGGTACGGGCGATGACAGTAGCAGACCAATTATCGATGTGCAGTGCATCTCTGGACACGAGTAGGCTGAACGAAGCTTCTCTTTAAGTCACCTATCTGACCCGGTTTTGTTCCCCTAACAGGTGCCAGGGCATCACGTTTGAGGTGCGATTCCCATCATGCTTGACTGGTTTGCACAATTGATTGATCCATTTGTCACTCCGCAAATACAGAGTGTCACACTCGGGAAGGAAAAGGATGTGGAGGCGACAGTGAAAATATCAAACGCATGTGGAAATGGCTTGTCGGAGCTTCGTCAGTGCTAATGGAGGCGAGCTGCAACAGCAAAATTTGCGGAACTGTCGATCGTGAGACGAGAGGCAGCATGGCCCGATGTGTGGACAGCGCGGCGCGTATGCACGAGTAGACTACTTTAGCAAAAAATAATTGTACCCCCGGTCATGACGAGGACATATATCCTGATGATAACAGCATGGATGCCTGCCAGAGCTAGCCTCGCAACAAGATGCCGAATCCAAAATAATATTGATGCAACGCATATGCGTATGCCGCATCTGTCATCAAGAGGCCAACTCTGAAACTTAGCCCGGGCCACAGAGAAGATTGGTTGCACCCTGGCCTTTCGCAGAAATTCTGCCCACGGTTTCCAGTCCAAGGGTCCGTTTGTCTCGAGAGGGAAACGAAGTTGATGTAGTGAATAGGGGATCATTTGGACGATGAACCTGACAGACACAAGCGACACCCCTTATTTCGCTCTGCAGCAATGCATCTAAGCTTCTCGGCGAGTGAGAGTCCGATCTCAGAGTTGTTTGAATTTCCGCTAAATTATCGAAAGGTGTATAGAAATGAAATGGCTGGTGTCACTGGCAGGCTGCAGAGGAAATCGCCTGTTTCATGCCAGAGCTTCAGTCTTGCCCTTGATACATATAAGTATATCGATCATTTTTCACGATGCGCACTTCAACTTGTTGAGCTACCTTGATTTGGGTACACGGGAAACGTCAAGATAGTGACTACTTGAATCTGATCAGAGTTGGGATCTTCAACAGTCGATCCCCATCCTACATATACATATAATTCTGGCTTTTCCGTAATACTTGCGTGCTGCTGTAAGTACAGGTTATCTTATTCTTTTACAAACTATCGCGAATACTAAGAGTACAAGTCCGAAGTGCAGCTTTGTTTGGAACTCTATCAAGGTCATGATGTCTTACTCATTTCTGGGACTGCGCAGGCGGGGGAGAAGCGGGAGAGGGGCTAGGGGCTGAAGTCGGGGTTGCCGTAGCCTTGTGCTGCTTGATGCGGATGGCCTCTTCATGAATGTCTCGCACCTGCTTGGAGGTACTAGTGTAGAAGGTCAAGATGGACTGGCCGATAGGCGAAGCCAGGGCTTTCGAATAATACTTGTCGACCGCGTAAGCGAGGAAGGGGGAAAGTCAAATGGAGATATACTTCATGGGCGGTCTTGGAGTATCCTTTTTGCTCGTCGATACTCTTTGCACGAGTGTGAGCGTCCTTCAATGTGGATTGGACCTTGCCGGAAACGGTCTGGTCAGAGCCGAGGGTACGCTGTCCGATATTCTTGTCGAGACCGGATATGTACGTGAGGAACTTATTGGAGATCCCGTGCTTGTCTGGGAGTATGATTGAAAATGAGCTTTTATTTCCCTCTCTGCGACATACGTACTGTCGATTTCAATGGCACGCTGGAGAATGTGGTCGGATAGATGATAACCTTTAGCAAGATATTCGGCAGCAACTAGAGCAAGGAGTCTGGATAGAGTAACAGGAGGCCCTTGGAGATCACTTACTACCAGCTCGCGGCTTGTCGGATTGCTCGATGTGTGGGTGATGCTGAGGATGCTCCTGAGCATCATGATGATCGGCGTGTTCAACGTCCGACGTGACGGTGAGAGTACTTTCACTGAGATTGCCTCCGTTCAACTAGATCGAGATAGATCAATGTTTATCGTCATGGATAATGGAGCATACCATAAGCGCAGTGTTGGCTGCGGAATGCTTTTCGAAGATGATGACCGCAGTCCGCTTTCCAGCTTGGTCATCTTTGAATTCGATGGAATTGATCCTGGATGATTCTGAGACGTATTAGTGCATTGCAACGAACTGGTACGTACTTTCCACAGAAACTGGAAAACGGATGAGCGAGGGGTCACATGGTCAGAGTGCTCCTCTCACCTGAAAAAGTCATGGAGCTCAGATTCGGTTGTAGATGGAGAGAGACCGGAAACCTTTGAACTTCAAGATTAGTTTGTGGGCATCGAAACAGACGAGACGAACGTCGACGGCGGCTTTGGACATCGCTGATGAAAGTTCGTGACGAAATCTGATAGTACTGGTAGACGTGGGAATCTAATTTGAGGGGGTGCATCATACATCATCCCATCTTTAAATAAGAGCCGAGTGCAGTGCAAGGAACGACGACGACGACGACGACGACATCGACGACCGAGCGGATGGGCCCCGTCTGAATTCCATCAATTACAGCGATGGTCGAGCCTTTTCTCGATCGCAGACACCCCTCGCCCGCCATGAGCAACAGTATCAGAGGCCTTCCCGCCATCCCGACAGCAACGACGCACCAGTCCAGCGATTTTTGGATCCCTCAGGTCGCTCAGGACGGTCAGGTTGAGTACCGCGCTTGTGTCCAGCTTGTGTCCTGACGTTCATGCCGAAATTCAGATATACTATGCCAACACCCTCACAGGAAGACTCTCGCGCGATCTCCCAAGAGACCCCGACGACGACGGCTTGGATGATGACCTCGTCGGTCTGACTGCTATTCAGTCCAGCTCTCGTTTCAGTACCGCCAATCATTCCGGTCTCATCCCCGCCAGCAATCCCATCGACATCCCGCCCGTCGCAACGTCCCGCTTTCAACAAGCCGAGCATCCAGAAACGATGAATACCCCATCCTTGTCCTCCTCCTTGTCCGCAAGCGAAAGCCCTCGAATTCTTCCCGTCAAGCCTCTTCCTCTCCCTATCGATAACGGTGGCGTGCCTGTCGCTCGCCCTCGCGCTAATACAGACCTGCCATCGTCGAACCATCATTTCAATCATGTATCTGGTGCTCTCTCTGACTCTCCTGCAGAACAATTACGCCATCGCAGTTACAGCGCTTCCGACCACTTACACCGCCAAAGGAGCCTATCCCATGTGGACACCAATCATTCCTTGCTTGTTCCCGATGCACCTTCCCTCGGAGCGTCCACATCATCGTCCGACGCACCTTACTTCCAGGAACTACCACTCGTAGAGTCTTCTCAATGTTCGGCGTCTACCATACAGCAATCGTTAGCCCCCCCTATTCCAGATCCTGTATCCGAGCTTTTGCAGCGAACACAACAATGCATACATTCAGTTATGCTCCACCTCAAGCAATTTGGGATTCCCCAGGTTGCCGAGGACGAAGAGATCGTCGATAATCTTATCTGTGCTGCCATCACCGCTATTCGAGATCTCTTATACGTTTCCGGGCCATCGCTCCCGCATCTCGGTGGGAAACACAAAGCAGATGGAACGAGCAATGCATCTCAGACTCCGCTGGTCCCTGCTCAACGTCGTGCGGTTGCCACCCTCTCCAAATTTGTCTTATCCGCCCGTGCAGTCCTTAATAATGGACCGTGGATCGCGAGTGTCAACGTCCCGCAACTCAGTTCGGATGCCGAGGAACTAGAGCGTTCGGTGATCGAATTTGTGTCCATAGCACAAGGGGTTCGAAGTCAGGGTGTTCTCGGTCCCAAGCGATTGCATGGCTACTTGACTGCTCCACATGCCGGTCCCATCACACCGGGAGCTGGAACCGCTGGGACTTGGAGAGGGTTCGGATGGGTAGACATCGAAGATCATGAGGAGGCTCCTCGCCGAAACTTGACCGAGGCCACGTTCAACGAGTTCGCCACTCATTTATCCAGAGCTCAGGAGAAGTTGTACATATTCTCTGAAGCACTTCGAGCCACGCAGCCTGGTATTTGGACCTGTTCATCCCGTTACACGCCAATTGACATCGTTCTGATTTCCTAGCCGAGGTTGTGACTGCTGTCGCTCAAGAGCTCTTCAGGCAGCTGTCGTCGCTTGTTCTGTTCCTTTCTGACATTCACATCGCGAGACACGTTGATATCGAAACCATCGATCAGCCCAAGCTTTCCGATGGTGCACAATATCTCCGTACAGTTGAAAAGGCTCGTCTTCTTGTCCGCTCATTCGAAGCGACTACGCAAGCAGTTTATGACGACGGTGCCGGACTGCTGGTTGCTACGCAGCGCATCCGGCGAGTGGAACCTTGCGAATCCTGGAAACGTCGCGACGCGACATACGACGCGCTGGAGGTCTTGAGCTCATCCCTTGACTTCAACCTCAATATTTTACGACAGAATCTTGAGGGTCTTCTACATACCGGAATAGAACAATCTGCCATCTTGGAACGGTGTCACAAGACGCCTGTCGAGTGGCGGATGTCGCAGCGCAGCCTTGTTTCTGTGATCCTAGCGAACCAGGCTTTGGAAGCTATTTATGAACACAACGGGGCATATGATGTCACTGCAGACAAACCAAACAGGACCTTGGAGAATCTCGCACAAAATGTGGTGTCGCCTTCACCTTCACCTTCACCTTCACCTTCGCCAACTTCCCCTCCC